>VKKT01011094.1:11010-24410 GCA_008038995.1 Haliotis laevigata | reverse complement strand
GAGAAATTCCACACCATTTCCATTTTCAATACATTTAACCTCCTCAACATTTGGTTTCGTACATGACTGATAAGATGAAATGTCTTGTGGGCAGGCAACTTAGTGGCGTCACACAGTTTTCACATCTAGGAGATAACGCTCAAATATTAGGTTCCCCACTGTGAGTAGCCACACGGTAGGGTTGTTGCTCAAATCAGTGGCTGATGTACAAGGTTCATACTGGACTGTTATCAGGCCGCTGGAGTGACGTCGACTGAGTGAGTGAGGAAATACCCATTCGTTCACTCCACAGATCATCTTCGCCTTGGTTAACACTATCATGAGTCACAAAAAGCCATGAGTTCTCGTAAGTAGTATAACTAATACTTTTTGATACTATAATTAACTAATTAATTATCACGAGTTACTTTAACGTTATCCCTTTCAGATACTTTGGAGCTTACGCCATGGATGTCATTTCACGAACTGCCTTTGGTGTAAAGGTTGATTCCCAAAACGACTTCCACAACCCTTTTGTTTCTAATGCTAAAGAAATATTTAAACATACCAAGGAGCGAAGATTATTGCCGATCATAGCAGGTACTGTGCCCCTTACCTTGTTGAAGTTGAGCATACATGATGGGTTTTGTGACCTGCTTGAGGAGAAACACTGTTTTACTATTGCAACGAGCAGGCTCTCAGCCTGGCATATACATCAGTTTATCTAACACTTCTTTCAATGATACATCTGATTCTTTTCTCGTGGTGCACGACAAAGGGTTTGAGTATTTCTTCAGAGGTGTTCCGTCAATGTTCACATTTATGGATGTACTAATGTCCTCTCCTCTTCTGTTTCAGGTTTAATGCCGAGACTAGCACGGGCCTTAAGGAAGCGCGGGTTTGGAATCTACCCACAACGCGTCATGACATTTTTTCAAAGAAACATCACAGAAATGATAATACAGCGGAAACAACGAACGATGGAACAGCGAAAGGTTATATTACAGATGATAGTGTTGTCATCACAGTAAATAGTAAATCTTGTTTCGGGACAATCCTGAAAATGTTTGAGTACCAATCTGGTCTTGAAATGCAGATTAGCACCCATGGCTATACAAGTGCAGATTAGATCCTTTTAATTAACTGGCTACTTAGTTCCATTTGATCCCTATATCATATATACAGTGCATATCTCGGATTATAGGTAAAAAAAACCACCTGGACACAAGAAAAAAATGTTTGAAGGATTAAAAAAACAACATTTGCATCAAAAACAGACAGACGACATCCTGCAACGATTGCTTGACCCAGCATTAGACGCACTTAGAGACGACAATGGTTACGCTGCAAATGGAGAGAAGTCCAAGAAAGATACAATCAGAGGTAAGTAGGGACATACGCCACGGTTAGTAAGTTGTTTAACACCATGTTGAACAGATCAGCAACTGTATCAGTTATTATGTTGCAGTGCAAGTTAGTGTGCAACAATGATCCAAGTGAAAAACATGATACGTGTGATTTGAGGGCCAATGGTGTACTGTATTTAGATTGTGCTATATGTAGACTTGTGCTTCAACCCAATCACCAGAGACACTGAGAACAGCGTAGAAAGATCCGTAAGGTGCTGCATGGAGCTTATTCCTGAATTATTTGTATTAGTATAGAATTTTCTGGCATCTGTTTCTTAGGTATAAAAGGTGAGCTGCTAAATTCCTTTTATTTCAGTCTACAATATGACCATCATTTTATGCGATCGTTCTCTACCCTGGGATTGTCCATTTATTGGTTTGTCAACTTTCGAATGCATATGTTCATTACATCATATCTCTTTATTGTTTGTTTCACGAGTAGTTTTTTTAAAGGGCTGATTCCAGATGAACTTTAAGTTTCAACAAGCAACACACTATATATCCTATACTTCACGCATGTGCCTGCAGCTGATGGTAGGATCTATTCCAGAAATGTCCTGAATGACCCTGTATGACATGATATCATTTGCGTACTCTGTAGTACAAGAGTGACACCACTGTTGGCATTTTCAGGTCTATCGACAGATGAAGTAGTTGGCCAAGGCATAAATTTCTTTGCTGCTGGATACGAAACAACGGCGTCAACACTGACCTTTGCGTCGCACAGCCTCGCGGTGAACCCGGATATCCAAGAGCAGGTGTACCATGAAATCAAAGAAATGCTTGGAAATGTCAGTAAGAGTCTCCTTACCAGCACCTTGGTAAATCTAATAATGGCTATTATTAACATCATCGTAACATCAGAATATTGACGAATATTCTCGTAGCAGACTTGCGCTTGAGAGATACTCTAAAAAAGTATAAAACGTTTCCATTATCGACAGACATGTCTACTGACTGTACATATTTAGTGCTGGTAGCATAACAATCACCAGCCCACAAAATCGCGGTAGCTGAGTGGGTTAGATGGCTGACTTTGTGTGTTGGCGATTAGGTGCCTGATTCTCAGGGTGTTTGTGTCGAATCACAGATGGGACTAAGCCCAACAAAATGACTAGAATCTGTACTTTACTGAGAAAGTGTAATCCCAAATAGAACATGTGTTACATTTCTCCACTTTCTAAATGGCATTTTGTATTCACCGTTAGCATGTGTATATCACTATCAAACCAAATGACAAATACATCATGGCTCTTTAGTCTTTTCAAAGCAACGCGACAGGTGAGTTTACAGGTGTACGAGCGTAAAATGAGAACTAGATAAAGCAGCAACAGTCAGACTCTAGTCTGTTTTCCTACAGGAGGAACCAAACTACGACAACATTGGGAAACTGAAGTATCTGAACAACGTCATCACTGAGACGCTCCGACTCTTCCCACCAGTTATTGCGTGAGTTTAAAGAAACATACAGTTATTTCCCCTTACTGATGCTTTTCGAGACTCTAATACACTGAATAGGGTAGGCTTTCACAAACGTTGGTGTGCTCATAGTCAGATTGCTGTCATCTGTATTATCGATAACTTTGAAGTAAAACTGACACCAACATGATCAGCATGTCCTAGCCTACCTTGTCTGTAACACCCACCTGGTTAACTGTTAACTGTTACCTTGATTGTATCAACTCTAGTTCGTGTACACAAATGAAAAAGTGTCATTCAGACTTGACTTACATGCTTTTACTATGTGTTTAAGGTTACATCGTAGAGCGTCTGAAGCTATTCAAATCAAGGGGTTGACAATCCAAAAGGGCCAGACTATCTTTATCCCCGTGTTTGCTATGCAAAGAGACCCTGAGTTCTTCAAGAATCCATATTCCTTCAGCCCAGAAAGGTAATGCAAGCCGCTGGACATGGCTAACGAGGGATATTGTTATAGAAACCATCGCACATAAGTTCCAATCAGGGAACGATTTACTGAAACAACACTCGCGTTCTGAAAACATGGCCACTGCGATGACAACAGCCGTCATATGTTCATTCACATGGACATTATTTCAACAGTTAGGCAAAGAAAAAGGTTTACACTTAACTCGCCCAAGAACTTAGTGCTTTTATATATTCGAATGCAAACTTCCTTCTATTTTTAATAAGAGAATGCCAGGGGCTTACACATGAATTTTTCGAAAAAAATGAAGTTTCTAATTCTTGCAAAAAATACCTCATATGCTATCTAAATATAAAGCTTTGTAACCTATCGGGTTTATACGACAAAATAGCTCGCAGCGCGCCTGCATGCTTATCGCTTATCAGTGTCAGGTTTAGACCACCCATGCTAAACGTGTCATGTTTCCGCGCTGTCCAGCGTTACTTCATAGTGTATTGTCTGTAATATTGCAACGAGCTGGACTTAAGTACTTCCCGTGGATATCCTGTTTTCATCACATGGAGCAATTACTTGGCATTAGTGTAAACTAGACAATGTTATAGGCTGGTGGACACTGTCTCCTAGTCTGACTCACAGTCTATCAATATGTTCCCTGCAGCCTAGCCCTCCCTGCAATGATTTCCCCAGGTTTAGGCTGAATGTCTGGCCTCTCTGGGGCTCCTTTTCAATTTTAATGGGTTTATATGTTACAATCAAAATTATATATATTCAGAGACTAAGCGTTAATCTAGCCCTTTCCTCAAGGAGATGGCTCGGACACTAGCCACAATGTGTGACGAACCTCGTTATCTCGAACCTTGTTATCTCGAATGTACCAATATCTCGACGATATTTTGTGGTCCCGAAGCACACTGCATATAATAATGTGTCCATTTATATAGCGCCAAACTCCACATTAGGTATGCTCATGGCGCTAACAATCAATAGCACTGCACATTGTTACCCCGTATAACCCAAGCTACCCGTTAGGCGCTAGAAGGCACATGACTTTTTCCACCGGGTACCCATTTTCCTGCTTGGTGAACAGCATAACTTATATATTCACCCACTTTACCCCCGGAATCGAGATCGAAATAAAAAGGGCGTCCAAACTGTGACTTTACAATGGATATTTGTATTTATATCCTGAAGTTAGCAGTTGCAAGACAAACAGTTGTGGGAAACGAAAAATATTTCTATTACCTTTTCCCACACACTGACGTTGAAACGTATAGTGCGTTTGCCTGTTTATGATAATGTTACTTCATCTCTCTATGTGCTTAAGCCTCGTATTATCAAATGACCGGACATCGTGAAGTTTCAACACCGTCCCGCTAAGTATGAGACGATGTGGGTTCCACTTTACATGTGAGATCTGAACTGGGATATTTGATACTATCGATGAGGTCTGAGGCTATTTCTCGTTTATATTTTCCAGACATGATGACCACTCCCATCCGCTTTCCTTCCTAGCTTTTGGGTACGGTCCGAGGAAATGTATTGGGATGCGTCTAGCTCTGATTGAGGCTAAAATAGCCCTGGTTCATCTTCTGAGAACTGTGAAGTTTGAATGCTTGCCAGACACACCGGTATGATATATTCCTGTAACATCATTCATGGTCTTCACTACCACAATTCCAGTCACAACATCGCTCCTTTTCTTTAACCTTCATTGATAGCTGGGAGAATAATCGCTCAGAATCTGAGCGATATTCATTGTCGTAACTTTAAAACTGAGGACCCTTACCGATTCTATCATCCTCAGTAGCAAATGTACTGTAAGTTCCCATGGTCCCTAGTATGGTGATCTGCCATCAGCTGTTGGGTTTATATATTGTCGTGTCATCTATAATTGAATTGTTTTCAATTGAATTACTAGTTTAATTTGTATCTGTGAAAATCTAGTTGTTTTACTGTCTTTCGGTGACAAGTATTTTTAAATTTACCTTTAATTATGATAAATCTATAACTTGTTTTAGTCACGATATGGCAGAAATATTGCCGATGTGACTTTAAGTCTTAACTCACTCACTCACTCACTATCATCACAGTAACCTCCAACACTAAGTGATGCTGCTGGAACATTCACCTCATATGGCGTTGATTTCAGGGGACGTGTATTTAAAGCATCAAGACGGGCATTGAGAAGCTGGGTTCTCACGTGACCTTTCATTACAATCATTTTGAATGTTTATTCTCCTGGTTTAGGTATCAATACCTGACTGAGTGCCTGCTTCATTATCATACTCATCCCTACCTGCACTTCAACATGATATTATGAGTGAGAAGAAAGTAGTGGATATCAATGATGTCCCAAACGGTTTTCATGCCATTGAGCATTTTAACATCAGACTACTCTAATTTCATAACATGCTCTTTCATAGTCCTCATAGGCTAAGGGCCATGAATGGACACAATCAAAATACTTCTTTGTGTATAATATAATGACGTAGGAAAGAAAGTAAACACTAGGTGCTGTTAGAAAAAAGCAAACATACGTAAATAGTTTGAAAAGAGGTACAAGTTACAAAGATACGTTGCCACAACACCCAGAGATATCGTACTCAGTTGCGAAGTTACCAGCGCCTCACGTTCCTAGCCCGACGTAGACGGTTTAGTCGATGTTGACGGGTTAATGACATGCCCCGAAATGGTCGATAGGTCCTGGTGCAAACAGCACGCAGTTGTCTCATCACTGTGTTGCTTCTGATTCGATGACCTGACACTGTTGATGCTGATGGCGTCACTGTCAGCATCCGGTTGCAAAGATCGAAAATGCGCAGGTGATTGTCATCTTGCCGGGTGGTCATTCTCGGTCTCCCAGTTCGAGGACTATCAGATGTCTGACCAGTCTGGTTAATGCGTCTCTTTAGTCAGGTGATAGTCTTGTACAGCCTAACGTTCTGACAATATGGCCATTCGAAGCCTCAATCTGCGACATTCTAATGGCTCGTTTCTCGTTCCGCCGCTTATTACCTTTGGTATTTTGATGTATGCCTTCAGCAAACAATCACCAGGGGCGTAGCTACCATCATAAAAAAAGCCAGGGCTTACACATGATTGTTGCTCAAAAAAGGTTGGGGAAGCCCTCAATACTGTCTAAATATATTAAAGAGTTTCAACCTATCGGGCTTACACGAAACAATTGTCTTGCTACACGCCTGATCACAATCGACTTTGTTTTATACTGTTGGCTCAAGACACAATCACGATTTTCATGATATTCCCTGCACAGAGCTTGAAGGGACATCAGAGTTGTTTTGGCATCAAGTACACAATGTTTGTAACACAGTCAAAACGCTCTTTTGTACGTCAGTGTTTTGTATTCAGCGCTGACGTTCCACTGAGACATGTCTATAAACATCTCATAAACGGCAAACGTGGACTTTAAAAAGACTATTGGTATGCTGTTGTCTCTACAGGGGAAACTCGAAATGTGGTTAATCTGGCTCGTAAGGCATTCTTTCGGCATTTCTCAGAATATGATGCAGTGATTAGATATGGCAGCATCAAATTCACCTTATCATCATAATATTCATGTTATCATGATATATTCATCTTGTCATCATATTCATCTAATAATCATATATTCATCTTATATTTTCATCTTATCATATAATCATTTTATGCTCTAATGACATAATTTTCTGACATGCTTTCATCAAATAGACATGATATGTCATCATGACATGTTTACGATGTTCTTTTATGACTTTCATATCCATTATTTTCTTTCCTGACATCATATGACCTCACGACCTATCTAGGACGTCCCAGTGTATGGTAACTATTTTCTTCAACATGATACACTGTCATTCTGCAATGACTTGTATACCGCGCACTGATTGTCTGTTTATGTACTTTTTCAGGAGGTTTTGACGTTTAAGAAAACCAACTTTCTTCAAACTGACAAGGAGATAAGATTGAAATTATCTTCGAGATGCTAAATTTTCATGATAGACAGACCGTTTTACTTTATCTTAATCATTTGAATTAATAACATCCTAAATGCTATATTAACATAATGACAGTGCTATTTCGCATTTGAATTCATGTATTGTCTGATAAACATGTACATGGGCATCTCCAAGTGTCGGTGTTCTCTGTGCCTAAAGTGTTGTACCTAATAAATATGAGTGCTACTTCGAACGATCTGGATTATGTTTGTTTCTTTATTGTGTGGGTGACGGGTGGGCAGGACATGCTTACCATTTACAGTTCATACAACCCCTTAACCAACCCAGACACTCCAGACACTATATCTGTCTTCAAAGTGTCCACTTGGGGAGGCGCACTTGTAAATCCACATGGATCCTCAAACAAAACCGCACAATTTGCTGGTACTCCTCAGAAATTGGCAAGATACCATCCAAAATGAGAGTTTGAAGAGCACCAGTATCCCCCAAAGCTGTAATGGATTTAACTTTGGGACTGTCGCCTTTATATTGGAACGAAAAACACGCGTACATCTGTAACACCAGACTTGATGACTTGTCTACAATAGGTACCTCTTCATTAGCCGAACCACAAAAGAAACGTTTAAGGAGAGAGCGTTTTACATTCATGTGTCAAGTGTCATGGACATATCTATAAGTAGGCTCTAATGCAAATCAAGATGTATCTGAAACTGAACTGAGAATCAGACTTAGAAATGTTAGAACCAGAATTGTGGACTGAACGCATTGACGGCTTAAATCTAACCCTTTGAGGAAGCGAATAATCATCGGCCAAAGTAGCTGTCTGGTGTAACGGATTCGTTTTCTGCACATCTTGAAGTCCTAACCGTCCCGGACACAATCCTCAAGAAACGCCAACAGCCTCAACCCATTACAACTACCATTGCTCTCCTTAGAAGTAACACCATCAATCTAGCAAAAAACGCCCTTAGTTTTAGCCGTAAATACATTTCATAGCAGTATGATCCATAATTCTAAACTGTTAGAAACCCTCATAAGATTAAAGAAGGGTAGAAGAAGTCCAATATGCATGAACAGATCAAACAATCTATCAATGTTTTAGGTTCAGACATAAAAGATATAAGTCATAGTACATAGACATAAGTCTGTGAATA
This sequence comes from Haliotis laevigata, assembly GCA_008038995.1. Lineage (NCBI taxonomy): Eukaryota > Metazoa > Mollusca > Gastropoda > Lepetellida > Haliotidae > Haliotis > Haliotis laevigata. The sequence goes on along the minus strand of VKKT01011094.1, from coordinate 16,027 downwards.
TATTAGGATCAGCGGAAGTTCTTATTGCCCAATCCAAAGTTCCCTCTCAGCATTTATAACTTTCTTTCACACTTCAGTTGTTTTATTGAATCAACTGATTTGAATTTTCGCTGGCATAAAACTGGGTATGACCGGCAAGTGTGAACATTAAACCAAATAGGCGAGAATATCAGTGATTAACTGAACATAAAATAAGAAAATATCACATGTGAAAGTTCTTAGTTTTATTAACAAATAACCACGTCAAATACATATACACGTGTGCACAAAAGAGACAAAAAGTAAGTATGTGGTATCTATAATGAAACGTAAGACATACAGAAAACCATACCAATTTCATACCATCAATAACGCTGCAAAATAACCATTAACGAATAAGGGCAATGCGATGAACGACGTCACGTCATCATTTAGTTACTAAATATTTGTAGTTATCAGAGATATTTCTGATAAATGCTGCTTGTTTGTCCTGTCAGTTTAGTTTTACGCCGCTTTTAGTCATATTCCAGCAATATCATGGCGGGGGACACCAGGACTAGGCTTCACACATTGTACCCGTACACCGTGAGTGGGAATGTGCATGCCTCTATCATCTCACATAAGTTCCAGCGGTTACTGACGATCACATTGTATTGTCGAAGCTGTTGCAGTTTTATAAATAATACTCTTTACTTTCTGCTGTCTTCATTTATACATAGCAGAAAATTATAATTTCAGCCACAATTTTCACAAGGTTGGTGTACACTTCGGTTAAGGACATGTGTATATACAAAACATGCGTTTGCCATCTCATTACCACCCCGATTGCATCCGACCAGGTACCCATTCGCTGCAAACAGGCATGTCCATATTTCAAGTAAGGTTGCTGGCATACCAGTATGAAAATAGTTTCATCGACAAAACATATATTTATTGATATTATTCCGCATATCACCGTTTTCATCATTTCCAACCACGTGTCAGATCTTGTTTTGTAAATCATCACGTGTTAACATCTTGGTGAGATGTGGTGCCTCTCAACTCATTCCCGTGAATATCCGGGTTAAAATTGATCTTCATCAACGCATGCGTAAGAGGCGACAAACGGGATCGTGTGGTAAGGCTCGCTGACTTGGTTGACACATGTGATCATATCCCAGTTGTGTAGATCGATGCTCATGCTGTTGATCACTGGATTGTCTGGTCCAGACTCGATTATTTACAGACCACCGCCTGGAATATTGTTGCTTGCGGCGTTACACATCAAATCAACCAACCTCTCAACTCAGTAGCCCTGCACGTGATCCATGGGCTGCCGTCGAGTCACTCACCCAGAGTGTCCCCGGAAGATGACCGATAGTTGTCCTGGTTCCCGGTGTTAACGTGCACGTCACGACCCCTGATCGAGCATTAGATTGCGGTGATTTAGTTATATACAAACACACTAATCAACACCAAACAACGCCACGCCAATACCACCACCATCTCGACCAGATCCGCAATCTCCACCACAGCAACATGCAGCTCAACGATCACGTCCACATAGACGACAATAAACACTTACACAAAATCACAACTATTTATGTTACTACCTAGCTGTAGTCAAATGGAACAAGTAGTAGTAGTAGTAGTAGTAGTAGTAGTAGTAGTAGTAGTAGTAGTAGTAGTAGTAGTAGTAGTAGTAGTAGTAGTAGTATAGGGATTACTGACTTAGTGAGTTGCGGGCTATTTCACAAGGGCCGAGATCACTTTTGTTATTAAGCGACGGTCGTGCTTCTATAAACGTGGGAATACTTCACAGACAGCATACGTTTATGTCTGAATGTCCTTTCAGCCCTAAGTGGATACTCCGGCAGATACTGTGGAGACCGCCGTTTGTTTCGAAGACGAAGATTCGTCAGAAGTACTGGGTTTAGATTTCTTCTCAACATGTTCACAACCGAACATGTTCTTGGCTGTGGCTAAAAACTTCTGACTCATCAACATGTAGATGACGAAGTTGCAGGACGAGTTGATGATCTCTGTGAAGACGTTGGCGGCGGTGAGGAGGATAGCGAGGTTGTGGTTCTTTCTTCCAACGTGGATATCAGTGATCACGTGACGAACGATCATGAGAATATTTCCTGGAGTCAGACAGAATACGTACAGACAAGAAATGGCAACGAGCATCTTTGTCAGCTTCTTCTCCTGCGCGGAGAAGTCCTTCTTTCCAGTTCCGGTTTCAGATCGCCAAGATTTCTGCCTTCGAATCGTACAAATGACAGCGATCGTTGACAGTGCAACGAGATAACAAGGGATCTGCCGCAGTGCAATGCTGAGAGCAATGTCACCATAGCATTCGAAGGCTCGATGGTTCTCTTCAAACATCTTGGTGGTCTCGAGATGGATGCGCGTGCGGTTGATGCTTGTGTCGTACTCCCAGCGAGTTTTGTACACGCAGAACATCGGCGTGATTAGTAGCGCGATGATCACATAGACGCTGATGACGCAGGATCTCATCCGCTTGGCCGTCAACCAAGTCTTCGCCTGCAACGGTTTCAGAACAGCGATGCATCTCTCGATTCCTATAACCATAGTGAGAAGGCTGGTGACTCGACCGAAATACACAGAGATGAAGTGTCCTTGCGGATGAAGTAGTGCAGCCCAATTCTTACCGATGACCTCGTCCATCCTTGTCACGAGACATGACGCCTTTTCCATATAAGTAGTAAACAGGAACATAGTATCTGAGACAGCCAGAGCAAAGAGGCAGATGTTGGTCTTCTCCTTGATACCTTGGCGTATGAATACCAGCAGAGTTATCACGTTCCCGATCAGACCGAACAACACCACGGGTGGCACCAGGCCACAGTCAATGATAGTCAGGCCTAAGTCTCGTTGTCCTGCTGTGATGATGTTATCGGGGTTGTTCCATGGGATGTAAGATACGGCGTGGTGGTCGACCATGTGTTCCTCGTGATGGTCGTCCGCGACCTCCACGTGGTCACCATGGTGCCCATGATCAAGGTCCCTGTGGTGATCCATTGCATGTGTCACATTTTCGAGTATCTCTCCGATAACGTGACTTCCGGTGACAAGCACGGATGTAGTTACGTTGGCGATAGACGAAGCTGTGTGCGACATCTTCAATAGCTCAAAAGTCTGAAAAAGAGGAGAAAGCTTAGACTGAAGATTGTACATTGACTTCAAAAATAGTCCACTGATAAAAGTAACTACGTTTACAGATATTCCATTATTGTGTTCAAGAATGTTATCTATTAAAAACTGAAAAACGTGGGAAAGAAGGATCGATCATATCTTCCGATAAGTACAGGTCAAATGTGCCGGCATGGTCGAATTCATAAAATTCCATCGATAATTCTTTAATTAAAAAGCAATTAATACTTCGGTAATTCAGGATATTCGCGTTTATCTATTCTATTACTGACATAGCAGATACTTGGACAGATAACAAAACGTATTTGATATGGACACCTTTTCAACATTGAAGAAGTAGTCATCTATACGAAAGGTTCGTCAGGTTATTCTTCCATAAACGCATGCTGTGATAACAGAAGGATAGTGTGTCAAATCTCCGCTCAAGACACAAGGACTTCAGTTTCATTGGCCACGATAATGCATCGTCGGGTGTTATAAACAAATCCATGTGCAAGCGGTAATAAATATAATCGTTATTGCCCGTGTCACGACAAGCACTAATAACTGGAGCGCAATGTCTTTGGCAGAGAGAAGCCTAGATTTGAAATAGTTCTCTCTACTCCCAACCCAAAGGCTATTTTTCAAGAAAAGCTTTATAATGTGTGATGCTTTCTAATGCTTGGAATTCCTCTTGCTTGGAATATAACTTCGTGTTACATAAAATTTGGAATAAAGGATGAAGTAATGCGCACAGGCAAGGGCGTATTTGGTTGTGATATCCCTACAAACATCAGAACGAATCTGGTATTCGAACCCTTCGAAAATGGGAAATTGTCCTACCCGGCTGGTGCAAGGCTATACGAGGAATTACGTCGTGATATTTGACCAGGCCACCTGTTTTCCCTGGACCCTCTGTAAACTCGTCACTGTGAAAACATTTTCTTACATTATTTCATTTTGTCTCAGTGTATTATAACAGCTTATTATTGGAGGAAAGCCATGCAGGTCCTCTATGTGTAAAACGTTGAAATACGTGACACAGCTAAGAAACGCAACTAGTCCGGTAGTTGTTGCACCGTGGAAGACTGGGTGACTTCGCTATATGTTGCTATCTAATAACACAATAATTATTCCGTCTGTTCAGTCAAACGGTCATATTTGTACTCATGACTCAGAGAGAATAACAACATCCCTATTATAGGTTAGAATGACGCTTGTTAAAGTGTCTCAATTTCTGTGTTTTGATGACATTAATGTTGTGGTACGATTTCTAAATTATCTGTAAAGGAGATGTCGATGTATGTCACAAACGGGCGAGGTTTTAGTTGGACAGCATCCGCAACATTTTAGAATCGAGCAGAACGTTAAGAAGATTTAAATCTTGTTTATTTCAACATGTGCATGTTTCGTTGCACGCCAAAACTAGATGCAAAGAAAACTACAAAATTGTTTAAAAGGTTTTTAGGAAATATGTACACATGGTGTATAGAGGAAAACAGCCAGATGGATGACACTGGAATATTTCAACATTTACGATAACCTTAAGATTTTACAATTTTTAAATGGACCAAAGAGAACTATTACCCTACCTCCTTCTTTATGAAGCAGTAGTCATATAAAAGGTACATTTCTCCACATAGTGAAGCTAATAGATTAAAACAGTCTCCGTTGGGGTCAGTTACCAATAAATATGGAAATAATAAAGATCAGATAATACTTTCATGTACCCTTGCCTTTTGAAAATACAGACCTCATTGATGTCAGGTATATATCACACTTTGTTGTCAACAAAAATATACTACATTGGCCGCAGTCCAGCCTATGTGAATTGCTGATCGTGTCGCGTAATCATTAACACATCCACCTACAACAGCGACAGTGAGTGTAGGAAATATATATA
>VKKT01011092.1:21267-32001 GCA_008038995.1 Haliotis laevigata | reverse complement strand
GAAGCGTATTCAATTTCCGGGTGATATATATTAGGAACCAAATTCTAAGATTGTACCCCGCTTTTGAAATCATCCATTCAGAATATGTTACATTTACAGTGAAACGTGTCAGTGCGTCTTGGCCATTGTAGTGATAAACTTGATCTGATAGTGTTTTAGATTTGATTATTCAGGCTTCGTTCTTTATAAGCGGCGTGTTTCATTGACATATTTAAAGTTAGAATCCTATGCAGCAATTGTTTGAGCTCAATTTCGGGCAGCCTGCAGTCAATGCTGTCTGCTCCTGTCGTTCACTGTGAAATCAGGAAAATCACAACCTCATCAAGAGTGTTGCACTGCTCCATGTGCCTTATGGTAAGTTTCACAGATAAACGCTTCTGCATAGGGTGTTTGTTGTCATTACTTATATCTGTTGTATTAGCTGGTAACTAGTGAGTGAGTGAGTTTGCTTTTACGCCGCTTTTAGCAATATTCAAGCAATATCACGTCGTGGGACACCAGAAATGGGCTTCACACATAGTACCCATGTGGAGAATCGAACTCGGGTTTTCAGTGTGACGAGCAAACGCTTTAACCACTAGGTTACCTCACCGCCCCAATAGCTGGTACTAATATGTTTGGAGTTTTATTAGGAGAGTAGAAGTCCGGGCATCATATTTGTATTATAGTAATTCATGAGCACTTGTTGAGAATTAGTTTCTCTGGAGAATTCCCATAACTATTAAAAAATATGTCTCTTTTACTTCATAACGAATGAGTCAGATCAGGCAGTTGCACAAGTCTATTTATACAAGTGTTACATTTTTGTGACTGCGAAAGCATGAACCATCAGTGTGTATAAGCTGTTTTGGAAAATTGGACAAGGTTTCGTGTACTAACTTAGATTTCTGAGAACTATGAATAGCATGTTATTATTAACTTAATATCTGAAACAAATACTTACAGACATCTATCACCTTCAGATCCTACTCGTGAATGTGCCATGTTTTGACTAAATGCACTGAACATCAAAATGGGCGAAAGTTGCTTACCTCAGCTTCCTTCCGCTGACGTTCACGCTCAAGCTGACGTTCACGCTCAAGCTGACGTTCACGCTCAAGCTGACGTTCACGCTCTTCTTCTGAAAATATGTATGCATTTTATGACCACAGGGTAAAATGTTGAATGTTTCATATTATATGTTGGAACATATGTATTTATTGTCCCTAATGTAGCAAATACATACACTGTGCATTTAGTATTGTGTAATAACGTTCACTTTCAAAGCGTATGCCCTTTTGAGCATACGAGCAAAGCTCTGTTGGGCATTCCTGCGGCTTTCATGGACAATGTGTTCCTAGTTCATATTGTCTATTTGTATTTAGGGGATAATTGTGGATGACTTGTCTCTGAGGGGTGGTATAAGCGTATTGTTTTTTGAGAATGCATAATTGAAAGTGATAGACAGAAGCACTTGTTGCAATGTTGTCGGAATCTTACAGTTTCTAAAACTTCCATGTCGTTAATAAATGTGTTTATTTCTTTTGATAATATGATTTCGTGGTTAAGCATTAAACTTCAAACTGTCACCTTGTAAGAGAAGAAAGAACAACATTGATGCTTACAGTAATATTCTGCTTTCTCTTACATCTTTTGTGACACTGTGCACAAGTATACAAAGGGTATAGCGAGCAGATTGAATATTCTTAAGACAAATAAATAGGTCTGGATATCTTTGTACGTGTTAGCTGTTTCAGCTGTTAATATACCCCACTATATGTGCTTACGTCGTTCTCGTTCCTCCAGCTTTTCCAGTATAAATTGATGTGCTTCCTCCATCTTCACCGACCGCTCTGTTTCTGTCTGTGTCTGTCAAGAGATTGTTTCATTGACTCACACGTTACGTGGTCTATGTGATGTCAATGTGAGACACGTTATTTGGTATTTGTATTGTAAGTCCCATATTACATGGTCTACTTAATGTCAGTGAGTCACACGTCCAGAGTGTTTTGTGTACTGCCTCCACTCGCTGATGTAGACGAGAAAACATAACAACATGGTCTATATAATGTCAGTGAATCATACGTTACATGATCAGTGTAATATCAGGGAGTTGCACGTAACATGGTCTGGGTAATGTTATTGAATCACATGTTGTGTGTATTGTCAGAATCACATGTTACGTGTTGTATGTAATGTTGTCAGTAAGTTCCATCTTTCATCTTCTGGATTGTGTTGTCTTTGTAGGTGTTTACCAAGGTCTCCCTACGAGCAGGCAGTTGCCTTACACACTGACGTTACTTGTTAAGCACTGCAGTTTCGTGTTGTCAAGTACTCCTTACAGTTTACCGTGAATGATAGACGTTACGCGTTGTCAGATATGTCCCGTGCAGACCAGTGATAGAATGATGTTACTTGTCAAGGATATCCAGCACAAATCACTGTTAGACTGACGTTACGTGTTGTGACGGAACTCAAGTACAGATCAGTGATAAACCTACATTAATTTTCGTCAAGGATGTCCTGTACTCATCAAGAAAGATTGAAGTTACTTGTTGTCAAGGAAATCCAGTCCAGATCAGTGATAAACTGATGTTACTTGTTGTCAAGGAAATCCAGTCCAGATCAGTGATAGACTGATGTTACTTGTTGTCAAGGAAATCCAGTCCAGATCAGTGATAGACTGATGTTACTTGTTGTCAAGGAAATCCAGTCCAGATCAGTGATAAACTGATGTTACTTGTTGTCAAGGATGTCCAGATTAATGATAGACTGACATGTCTTGTCGTCAAGGATGTCCTGCACACATAACAAAATAGAATCACGTTACTTGGCAAGGATGTCCCGTACAGATCAGTGATAGACTGATGTTACTTGTTGTCAAGGATGTACTGTACACATAAAGAGTAGACTGACGTTACTTGTTGTCAAGGATGTCCTGTATAAATCAGTGTTAGACTAATGTTACTTAATGTCAAGAATGTCATGTACAGATCAGTGATAACTGACATTACTTGTTGTCAAGGATTTTCTGTACAGATCAGTGATAAATTGATAACTTGTTGTCAAGGATGTTCTGTATAGATCTGGGATAGACTGACTTAACATGTTGCTAAGGATGTCCTGTAAAGATCAGTGATAAGCTGACGTTACTTGTTGTCAAAGATATCTAGCATATATCATTGATAACCTGACGTTACTTGTTGACAAGGATGTCCAGTACATATCTTAGGTAGATTGACGTTACTTGTTGTAAAGGATGTTCTGTAAAGACAGGTGATAGATTGATGTTACTTGTTGTCAAGGATGTCCAGTACAGATCAGTGATAAACTTACGTTACTTGTTGTCAAACACGTCCAGTGCACATAAGAAATAGACTGACGTTACGTTTTGTCAAGGATGTCATGTACAGATCAGTGATAAATTGACTTTACTTGTTGTCAAGGATGTCCAGTACAGATCGGTCATAAAGTAAATGCCACTTGTTGTCAAGTACAGATTAGTGAAAAACTGACGTTACTTGTTTTCAATGATGTACTGGACATATCAGGGACAGACTGACGTTAATTGTCAAAGATGTCCTGAACATATCAACGATAGACTGACATATCCAGTAGAGATCAGTAATTAGCTGTCGTTACTTATCATCAATGATATCCAGTACGGATCAGTCATGAATTTGATTTACATGTTGTCAAGGGTTTCTTGTACACATGATGACTAGACTGACGTTACTTGTTGTCAAGGACGTCCTGTACAGATCAGTGATAACCTGTTGTTACATGTTGTCAAGGATATCCTGTACAAATCAGTAATAAAAAATGACGTTATGGGTTGTCAAAGGTTTCAAGTATTGATCAGTGATAAACTTACGTTACTTGTTGTCAAAAATGTCGTGTACTCATAAAAAATACACTGCCGTTGCTTGTTGACAAGGATATCCAGTAGAGATCTGTCATAAACTGACGCTACTTGTTGTCAAGGATGTCCTTACAAATCAGTGATAGACTGACATTACCTGTTGTGGGGGATGTCCAATACAGATCAGTGATAGACTTACGTTACTTGTTGTCAAACATGTCCAGTGCACATAAACATTGGACTACCTTTACTTGTTGTCATGTACTGATCAGTGACAAACTAATTGTCACTTGTTATTAAAGATGTCCGGTACAGATTAGTGATAAACTGACGTTACTTGTTTTCAAGCATGTCCTGGACAAGTAAGGGACAGTCTGACGTTACTTGTTGTCAAGGATGTCCTGAACATATCAGCGATAGACTGACATTACTTGTTGTCAAAGATGTCTAGTAGAGATCAGTAATAAACAGATGTTTCTTGTTGTCAATGATATCGAGTACAGATCAGTCATAAAGTCAAGGATATCCAGCACATATCATTGATAAACTAACGTTACTTGTTGAAAATGTCCTGTACAAATGAAAACAATACACTGACTTTGCTTGTTGACAAAGATATCCAGTAGTGATCAGTCATAAACTGACGTAACTTATTTTCAATGATATCCAGTAAAGATTGGTGGTTACTTGCTGTCAAGGATGAGCTGTAGAGATCAGTGATAAACTGGCGTTACCTGTTGTCAAGGATGTCAAGTACAGATAATTGATAAACTGACGTTACCTGTTGTCAAGGATGTCAAGTACAGATCAGTGATAAACTGGCGTTACCTGTTGTCAAGAATGTCAAGTACAGATCAGTGATAGACTGGTGTTACCTGTTGTCAAGGATGTCAAGTACAGATCAGTGATAAACTAGCGTTACCTGTTGTCAAGGATGTCAAGTACAGATCAGTGATAGACTGACGTAACCTGTTATCAAGGATGTCAAGTACAGATCAGTGATAGACTGACGTTACCTGTTGTCAAGGATGCCAAGTACAGATCAGTGATAAACTGGCGTTACCTGCTGTCAAGGATGTCAACTACAGATCAGTGATAAACTGTCGTTCGTTGTTGTCAGGGATATCCTGTACCTATCACTGATAAAGTGACGTTACCTGCTGTCAAGGGCAACATACACTGACGTTGACAGGTTGTCTTTAGACGTCTGAGACCCTTTTTCTCAAGTTTTCAATGATTTGGCCAAATACGGAATTGTTCATCAGTTTGTAGAGTTTTTTCTCAAAATTGCTGGTGGCTTCTTTTCTCAATTCTGTGCTCAAACGAAAGTAAGGTTCCATCAAGGGTTTTTGATTGAATTTGAGCACTCGGTGTATTTGGTCAGCTTCATCTCCAGCGATAAGTACAGTTGCAGGCTTTTATTATGGATGACATACTAGGGTTTGTTCATCAAGTTTGGGACGAGTTTTTCCATGTTAGCCAGTGTGTTCTCTCCCAACAAGTCTCGCTGATAGCCATACATCCAGTGTCGATCCACCATCCAAGAGCCAGCGGATAACTGTTGTGTGATTCGTGCAATGCTTCGGGGTACCCCAAATCCACTTCGAACAGGTATCCTTTCTAGAAGTCTTTGGGGATGGCCATAATGTTCTACGGATTTATTATTTTTCTATTAACCCATTAGAACCCGTTGGCAAATACTGACTCATAGCCCAGCCGTACAGGCTGTTGGCGTCGAAATAGAGGAGATTATTGGCGGGCTTGTTCTGGTCGTAGTTTTTCAAGTATTTGCTTGGCATTACATACCGTTTGGAGACCATGGAAATGCCGCCGTGCATTCCTTTCTCGACGAACAGGTGAATGGCGTAATCCCTGAACAATTCCATTTGACTCCGTTTTTTATCAAGAGCGCATCCAAAGAGGGACCTGTTGAAGTGTAATAACAGGCTAGATCGAGACCGTACTGTTTTACAGGTTGTTCAGCTTGACCTGATCAAGTGAATACTAATGCATTGCATGACCGTGTCACAACTGGTTGGGCCTATTATTGTGAAAGGGTGTGCCTTTGTCAGCTTATTGTCAACATGTCTGAACAGCCGAGACAAGGTCGCCGTTTGACATCTCAGTGTCAAGAAATCGTCAGCAATGTTCTAACTTTCTTTAAACAAAAAGCTACAGATAGTTTAATATTTCCTATTCGGGCTTTTAGGCAGCGAACAGCAGCAGCAACTGGTGTTTCCAGTGCAACCCCGGGCCGAATAGAACAGGAAAGGAAAAAGCTCGACCAGACAGGGTTGTGTTCGGGAGTCATGTTTTGCAGTCCAGAAAAGAGATACATTAGTCGTGACCACCCAAAAGATGTGGATAATTTTGATGAAGGTGTAGTTAGGAGAACAATTGATAATTTTTATTGTGTTAAGAAAGAGATTCCGACTTTGTCCACATTGTTGACATCCCTTCAGGATACAATAAATTTTCAGGGCAGCAAAACCAAACTACATGAAATATTGACAAACATGGGATACAGATGGAGGACGACACAAACAAACAGGCATATACTGATGGAACGATGGGATGTTGTTGCCAAACGTATGGCGAACCTATAAAACGGTTTCGTAAAGAGGGACGACATATAGTCTACATTGACGAAACATTTCTTCATTCCAGCCATGTTAAGAGTCTATGTTGGTAGCATGATGATAATGGCAGTGTCAGTTTAACACCCCCTTCTGGAACTGGTCAGAGACTATAATTGTTCATGGAGGTTCTAAGAATGGTTTTCTGCCCAATGCCTTGTGAATATCTAAAGCCAAGCAGAAGTCTGGAGACTATCACGATGAAATGAACTTTGAAATTTGTTCTAAATGGCTGCGAGAAAAACTGATACCCAACCTTCCCTCAGGATCGGTGGTTGTTATGGATAATGCTAAACCAATGTTGATTTTGTCGGGATCAATTCTAAATTTTAAGTTACACGCTTTGTGAGCGGTGCCTCGATACTTTCGGTTGATATGACAATGTTCTCTCACTGAATCACCATTCAGTGGTCCTCAACATACGTGGCAATATCAAGCTCGTTGGTGAACAAACTCATCCTCTGGCGTCATATCCATGGAGGCAGGGTCCGACAAAGTTTCCCTTATTATTTTTCTCTTTGCGTTGTAAGAACGTGAGAAACGCTTCAGCCACACCAGAACCTCGGTAGATGATGGGCGCGTTCATTTGTCCATCTCATTGGACAACGACGTACCCAGACCCGCAAACTTTGTGTTCTTGCATTTGGTACGTAAAACTTCGTTCGGGCGTCGTGGTCAACCTGTTTGTTGAGGGCTTCGAAGTCGGCATAGATCACTTAAGGCACACATTTGATGTTCGTGATTCATAAATTTCAAGATGTTTTTCTTTCTTCTGGCATGTTGATTTGAATGGATGTCTCTGTCACGCCTCGACAACCTTCTTCATGAGATGCCAGCAGGACTTCTCGACTGTCACTGTGCAGACATCGTTCACAGAAATGTTTCTTTCTGGCGTGGTTCCATGGTTCATACAACAGCCAGCTCAGACTTTTAACTGCCGTGTAGTGATACTGGTTGCCTTTCTCGATGAGAAATAAATTGATTCTGCAAAAAGTTTTATCTAGGATAGAGCTGATTCGTTGCACGATGGTTTTGTTACCTTCGTGGCTGAACACGTTGATGGCCGTCTGGTTTTGTTTTTCGAATTGCGTCTAGTAGGTGATGGGCGTTATGTGTTCTACACCTGTGAAGTCAAAGCCAGATGCCTCGATTGATAGATAGCTGGAACGCCTGCACGGATTACCTGTCGGTTCGTGCGTAGCAGCTATGACCACAACCACCGTGCAATATTTATGCATACCATCGCCTTTGGTTTCGGGCTTAATGAGGGCCTTTTTATCTCTAAAATGCACCGGTATGTGCAATTAACCATTGAATGGTATGTAGATCGCTATGTCGAGATAAACAGTGTTGACGGTATACCCCACCCATCCAACGATGCCTGAAACGACGCATCAATGGAGGATTCATTGATTCCGGCTAAGATAGGGCTTCCTGTTTGCCTCTGAAATAGAACATGATGGACTCGGTACTGCTGTTTGTCTGAGGTTTTTGAAGCGTTATTTTCATCGTCAGTTGGTATTTGATACTTTTCAAATCGTTTAGTTCTTCATGAAGTTTTCTGTCGATTAAGGGTTTGATTTTATCAGTATTGAAATTAGAATCGATCACCATTTTCCATTTTCCTCGGAGATACTTACCAATGGCGTTCTCCGTTGGCATGAATTGCAGTTCGACCAGCTTGGTGTCTTCCAACAAGGTGAGCAGTTGGGCTTTTCTCATGCAAGAATAACCAGTCAATCCACGACTTTTCGCGTGAGCTTTGAGCTCTTTGACGATGGAGGGCTTGTCATGTGCCATGTCAAGCAAGGCCAGCAATTCGGCTTTCCTCATGCAATAAAAACCAGTCAATCAACGACCTTTTCCGAGAGCTTTCAGTTTGCTAACTGTAGCCATGTTGTATGCCATATGAATATTACTTCTCTAATTGGTTGTATCCTATATGAATGTTGTTTCTCTAATTGTTTGTATATCATATGAATTTAAAAAATAATAATAATAAAAACATTTGAACAATTGTAATATATATTTTTTTTTATATGTTAATCTTCCTGAGTCTCCTACATTCACTGATAAATCTGTCTGCCTTTTATCGATAGGTTTCATCCTTACTTTGTCAGCCCATGGGCTTTGCACAAGCCGTAATGACATTTGACTCCTATTCACATATTTTGCACGAGTAATTGATATGACATCTTCTCGCAGATTGGGCATGTTTGTGGCAATATTCAGTCATACCGCGCTTAACGTAGGTTGAGGGCTTGCCAAGCAATACCCACTAACATAACTATTTACAGTAATAAGTTCCCAAGGGCCACATACTTGCATGTACATAAGGTACACAAATCTCTAAATGAATGTTAACTACATTCCTAGCAACAGGAATGTTTAACCACTGAGCTGACATACACACACAGCATTATACAGAAAGTAGGTCAAAGATATCGATCCAGGTTATCGCTTTTCTAGGAGTTCGCTGGGAGTTTGCTTGGCGTTTGTGTTACTTTGCTCATCTTTTGCTTAATTTTGCTTAATTCTGATTGATTTTCCTTAGTTTTGCTTAATTTGGCTAAGCAGTCTGCTTGATTTTACTTATGTTTGCTTAATTGTGCTTTTTTTTCCTTAATTTTGCTTATTTTTCTTTAAATTAGCTTAATTTTACTAAGCAGTTTGCTTAATTTTGCTAAGCAGTTTGCTTAATTTTGCTAAGCAGTTTCCTTGATTTTTGCTAGATTTTAGCTAGTTTTCCAGGGGAAAATGGAACAGGTTTGGGATACATTGGGATTTCTCAGGAAAATGGGATAGGATTGGGATTTCCTTGGATAGGATTGGGATTTCCACTGGATCCCATTCCTACCTGGCTGTTCAAGTCTGTGCTATACTCTTTAGCACCTGCAGTATGGGACATTATGAACTCATCTCTCTCCTCTAGCATTGTTCCGAGTGTTTTTTAATATGCAATTGTCACACCAGTTCTTCAGAAACCTGGAGCTGATGAAAGCAATTTGAAAAAAAATCTCTTCAATCTCCATCCTTTCATTTATATCCAAATGTTTAGAGAAAGTGATAGCTGGCAAACTGAAGGTACATCTTGAGACAAACCACCTTGCGGAATCGTTCCAGTTGACGTACAAGACATCTCATAGTACGGAGACTGCTTTGGTGCGAATCCACAATGATATCCTTCTCAATATGGGTCAGAATAAGGTGACAGCGCTTGTGCTCCTTGGTCTTTCCAGCGCATTCGATACCATAGATCATACCGTACTCCTGCATCGACCTAAAAATCACATTGTGGTTACAAAAAATGCGATGAAGTGGATCTCTTCATATTTATAAGGCTGCACACAATCTGTCAAAATCGAATATGTCCAATATTCAAAGTCACCATTGTTATATGGTGTTCCCCAGGGATCAGTTCTTGGCCCCCTTTTGTTTAAAGTCTACATTCTCCCCATTGGTGACATTATCAGGCGGCATTTCATTGGTTTCCACATATATGCTGATGATACACAACTCTACACTGCCCTTGAATCAGACGATGTTTCACCGTATATCAACAAACTTGAGCTATGCAAAAATGAAATCAAATCATGGATGACCTCCAACTACTTGAAGTTGAACGAAGAGAAGACTGAGTTCCTTCCCATCGGCTCCAAACATTAGCTTATAAAGTTGAAGACTGCTTTGTCATTACCTTCACTTCGTATTGGTGACACAGACATGCTACCATCAGAAAGTGCCCGGAATCTTGGTGCTATGCTTGATTCCAACATGTCTATGGATGCACACATCGTCATGACCATATCACCCCAGTACTACAGTCTCTACACTGGTTCCCGATCTCTGCAAGAATTACCTTCAAAACCTTTATTCTGACTCATGACTTTCCCGACTACCTCAAACATCTCATCTATGTGTGTGTACCTCAGTGAAGTCTCCGATCCCCTCTGGCTCTCTCCTAACCCAACATAGATCTCCAAACCAACTGTCTGACCGAGCCTTCTCCTTTGCCAACCCCAAACTGTGGAAATGTCTTCCAAAGGAAATCAGGAACGCTTCATCGAAAGAAACTTTTAAATCTCTGCTAAAGACCTGTCAATTCACTGCTGTCTTTCTGTAAAGTTATATGAACTATTTCCTTCCCCAATATTGTCACAGCGCCACTGAACATCTCTATGGTGGGTATTAGGTGCTTTGAAAATAAACTCTGTCAAAAAAGAAACGCAACCCCTGTCCTCAGATATGAAAAATTCG
>VKKT01011092.1:1529-13323 GCA_008038995.1 Haliotis laevigata | reverse complement strand
CACGATATGGCTGAAATATTGCCGATGTGACGTTAAATAATAACTCACTCACTCACTCCTTTGGCAAAGAGCTCTATATCATCTATATAAAGGAGATGAGTAAGCGGTTTTTGGGGATCTGTGCTGAGGAGGTCCGGGATGTAACCCTCCCCCCCATTGAGCAGAAAGCTCAAAGGATTTAGAGACAAACAAAAAAAAGCAAAGGACTGAAGGCGTCCCCCTGAAAAATTTCCCTTTTTGATTGGAATAGATACCAAAGTCTGCACCTGCCCTTGCGAGTACATCTCTAGTTGAGTCGACCATCAACTCATTAAAGACGTGAGTAAATCAAGTAGTCACTCCGGGAGGTCAATACAATGAAGAGACTTCAGAATCCATTCGTGAGGGACAGAGTCGTATCCTTTTTTGTAGTGATATGATTTAACCTTTTCCAAAATCATTTTCTGTACAAGAAGTCGATCCTTGCACGCCCAACATCCCTTTCCCGCCCCCTTCTGCTTTCTGTAAATTATATCATTTGAAGAGCAGTAAGATGATACGATGTTTGTCAAACACCCTGTGAATATTTTGTATTGTGTATGCAAACATGTGATAAGGCGGAAGTTTTTGGGATCAGTCAAGTCTCCTTTTTTGGAGAAGAGTATTGTGTGACCTTTGCAGAACCATGGAGGAACATCAGCTGTGTCCACGAGAGTATTGAAGCAGTGAAGTAATGGTATTTGGACACAGGGAAATAGTTTCCAGTACCGGTTTTGAATGACATCAGGCCCTGGAGCTGTATCAGATTTCATTATTATTATTATTATAGACATATGGGAAGGATGGGATATACATTCCCAGGAAAAAGAAACAAAACAAAACAATCGCGCCAGCAGGAACAGATTTGTCTTCTGACAAGATCCAAGAAATACGCTCCCTTCGCGGTGTGCTCCCACCGAATGAGGTAAAAAAGCTCGTCGGTATTGGATCCACAAGGCTGTACGAGCTATGGCGTGAGACTGCTGCAGAACCTTCGAACCTCTTGCCTGCTGTCGAGATAGCTCCAACCTCCAGCACAGCCGAACAGCCTGCTGCAGAATTGTCGATCCTCATGCCTGCTAGCGAGACAGCTTCAACGTGACCCACCATATAGGAATTCTACGACAGCTTGGGGAAGATAGAGGTGACGATGTTGTCTGCTCGCTTGGAGCAAAACGTGACGATGTTGGTCGACATCCTGTCTAGGCTGGACAACAACGATGACGACGACGAAGAAGACGAACTATTAGAGGAAATAGAAGAGGAAATAAAGACGCGCCGGATATCTGGAAGTTGGGGCAGATGCAAGAATCGATGCGAAAATGGACCTACCTTTTGATAGCCGCTGTGTTTCTCTGGATGGTCGTCTACAAGACCTGGAAGCACAGCACACCGGCAGACAGAACGGTCAAGAGACCACTGTATGAGAAGACCCCTAAACCAGTATTCACGGTCAAACCCTGGCACCCCTTCTACATGGATTAATGGTCTACCCCCGAACAAACGTGCTCCTCCAACGAGCCGTCATGCAGACAGTAGTATTAGTTCTAATTGGGATTTTCTAGTTGTTTTACTGTCCTTCGTCGGCAGTTTTTTTATAATATACATCTATTCCAATTCAATGTCACATACGTTCTCGCTGAAATATTGCTGATGTGACATTAAATGATAACTCACTCACTCACCCATGAAGACAGACATTGCAAAAGTACTTCTTGTTGGGTGGATCGAACAGGAAATGGTTTAAGTTTTTCATCCACGTGTAGTGAAATTTACCGCCCTTCTCGACAAGGAATAAATGAATGCACCGAATCATTGCAGGTGCGGAGCTAACTTAATAGACGACGATGCCGTCATGGACTCCGAAGACGTTTATGGCTGACTTGTTTTGCTCTCTTACTTGAGTTATTTGCGTGTGGGTGTGTTTATTCCCACGAATTTCAAACCATCCTGGTAGCAGTTTTTTTATGAGAAGTGGATGAGGGCAGATCTTAACCGCAATCTTATGCAGTTGTCCTCTCTGTTTTTGACGTTGATGATGGTGTTCTTTCTCAAATAATAAGCGGGTAGTTCGAGGTAAGAGCCACTACGTCCATGTAAATACCGCTGACTTCGTTTAAGAAACCATTTCACTTCGGTTTTAACCCAATCGCGTAGTTTTGCCTCGATTGTTTTTATCGATGAGTCAATACTTTCCCTTAACAGCGCATCATCTTTCGGGTTAAAGGCGCTAGTTTCATGACCTTGCATTGATGGATCCTTTCAGTTTGTCTAGGCAACGATTCTTCGATGGTTTCTAACCCTGCTACGAGAAGGATTTCAGACGATTTCATGATGGATAGTTTGACCAAAAGTTGATACTTTACACTGCCCAGATTGAACAATTCCATCCTGAGTTTGTCATATGTAATAGGTTTGATTCTATCCAGTGATATGTTTTCATGTACTCGCATTCTCAGGAAGCCTTCCACCGTGAGATCTGCTAGTGCGAATAATATCATTCATTCTTTAAAAAGTTCTATCAGTTTGGGTTTAGTCAAATGGGAGTAGCTGACTAGATGGCTTTTTTTAGCCTCAGATCGCAGCTCTTTGACGGTCATCATCTTCGTGATACTCCTATGAAAACATAACTCTAAATGAGACTTTTATCACTAAATGAGACGCATGACTCGCTTCGGGTATGTGAACATGGTTTTGAATAAGTGTTCTTAAGTGCTTCTCAGCACGACCCGTTTGTGTAAGAAGAACTGTAGAGGTCCTTGATGCTCTCAGCACATGAAACTTTTAAAAAAAGGAAGCTGGAACTATGTTTGCGATATATGCGGAAAAGGTGTGAGAATTCCTTTGAAGTTATGCAAGGAGCATAAAAGTGTGGCGACAGCAAAGAGAAATGTGTATTTTAAGAAGAAAGAACAGTCCTCAGAAAATCAGAATGAACAATTCAGTTTAGGGTAGCACTTCATTGCTTAATAGTATGGTTACGTTTTGTTGGTTTCTTTTCCTAAAAAGAGATTTCGAGTCCAAAGCTCTACCAGCACACTGGCGAGCCGGCTGGTAACCATAATGCGAATGCTACGGCTGGCGATCTCGACTGTATATCGAATGATGTATCTGCTCTAAAATCATCATTTTCATACTGGGAGCGGAATTACATAGAAAATAAGCCTATAAGGTACTCTGTAATAGAACCATCATTATATAACAACTCCTGTCCACACATAAAATAGACTGACGTTAAAACATATCAGCGATTGACAGACGCTACTTATCAAGGATGTCCTGTACACATAAAAATTAGACTGACGTTACGTGCTGTCAAAAATGTCCTGAACAGACCAGCGAGAGAATAACTTTACATTATGTCAAAGATGCCCTGTACATAAAAAATAATTGACTGACATTACTTGTTGTCAAGGATTTCCTGTACACATCATAGATAGACTTACATTACTTGTTGTCAAGGATGTCCTTAACATAGCAGCGATAGGCTGACATTACTTGTTGTCAAGGATTTCCGGTACACATCATAGATAGACTGACATTACTTGTTGTCAAGGATGTCCTTAACATAGCAGCGATAGACTGACATTACTTGTTGTCAAAGATGTCCCGGATATATCAGTCATAGACTGACAGTAATTGTTGTTAAGGATGTCCTGACCATATCGGCGATAGACAGATGTTACTTGTTGTCATCGACTCAAATATATATTGACGTTGGACGTTCCCCCCTGAAGCTGCTTCGTAATTTGTTCCTTAGTTATACAGAAGCTGTGTGATCTTAAACAAAATATACAAGAATCTAATTCCTTCACCCCTGATTATTAAATATGTGAGTTTGTATTTTCAGTAATATAGTCAGCACCAGTAATGAACGTAAGGTACTTGCCTCGGCATGCATCTGTTCACGTTCTCGTTTCAAGACTGAAAAGAAAAGGCATGTACCATGCGATTTGATGACATGGGAATTATATACATATCTTCTGTACGGGGAATTCGAAAATAAAAATGTATTCCCAAATCGCGTCCAAAAAAAGAAAACAAAACAAAAAACAACACACACACACGAATAATACAAATTTGACAAATAGTTCATCTGAATGTATGTGCTAACTTTATGATACATATTTTTAAATAATCTATGCATTGCACATAGGTGCCCTGTATAATGTATAAGACTAAATATTTCAAGGTAATACAACCATGTTATAAGTGTGTTTTTCTTCATACATTGCCATATTCTTAGGAAATAGGCTTAGTACAAGTAGTTACATATTATGAATGTACGAACTATTGCAATCAATGGCCATCTGAGGGTTATTGAAAGGGAGAAGCATTCTACTTTAGTCTACTACACTGTCTGCTTACTCAGAATGTCTTCCTCCAGACCAGCCACTTTTCCCAGAAGCTGCTTTAAGTTTTCCTCCAACCTCTTAGACTGGTCCTTGACTCTCTGTATCTGTCAGGTGATAGTTAAATATTATGTGCACTGTTGTCAGTGAGCCTAATCGTACATACTCTATAAAGTGTTGCCAGCAATTCACATGTTACACGTCCTGGCCCCGGTAATATGAAACAATCTTAAGTCTAAAAAAATTTGCTCAGCAAAGATATTAGTTAAGACTGGATCATGAAACTGTCTAAGCAAAATCTTACCTAAGACTGAGACTAAGACAGTAACCATGTCAAGTTTAGAATGATGTAATCATGTCCGGTCTCTCTTCGTTAATTGAGGAGAATAGTTTAGTAGCAGACGCCTGCTGAAATGTTCCAAGTCAAGTGACGTTTTCATCTTTACCGCGGTGAATTTTAGTATCTTTACGGTATGGGCGGAACTCAGCAGTTCGGTTTGTTTGTCAACAAGAACACGTGCTGGGCTGTCGTCTGCTTGAGTCACTCACCTGTCGGGTATGGCGGAAAATAAGCAAGAAAAAGAGAGAAGGTAAAACTGGTCCCGCCAAGAGGAGACGATCCTTGTTGGGAGGTCAACAAGAAGGAGAGTCTCCTCTTCGGAAAGCTTGACTGTGAACTCGCAAGTTGTGATTATTTTGCTTTGATAGATCCGTAGGTTATATCACAAATATTATATTAATAATTAACTCAACATGAAGTCCATGATTCTGTGGACACATTTTGATTCTCAATCTACTGATTTTTTAAATGGACTGCTTATCTAGTTGAGGAATTTCTCTAAGAACACACAAAACAAGAGTCACCAAAAGGTGACATATCCACCCGGCCCCCACATATTCGAAAGAACAAATCGCCTGACAGTTACTTATAGTCCAGCCTGATGTCTTTTTTAGACTAAGTCCAAATCGTTTCTATGGAAATAAATAAAAATGTAAATGCCAAAATTGTGTAAGTAGCAAAAGGCACCACTTCATGATCTGACTGTATTGTCTTCTTTAACTGGAATGGTTTAGCTTTGCTCGCTAGTTTTATATTCATAGCTGTGATTCTCTAGTATTTTTACTGTCCATCGTTGACAGGTTTTAATCTTCAAAGTATGTTCAATTTTTTTGTAGAAATTGTTTTCGTCACGATGTGACTGAGACATTGCCGATGTGACGTTAAATATTAACTCACTCACTCACTCACTCAAGATATGACTCATAAATCTGCTGTTGCCAAAAAGCAAAAGGCACCACTTTGGCATTTGCCTCACATATATGCCAAGTTTTGCTGAAAGATATTAAGAAGTTTTCAAGTTGTGCTCCGGAAACGAAACCTACCCCTCCCTTTAGGGACTAAGTCCGAATCGTTTCCACAGAAACTGAGAAAAATCTGTAAATAACAAAAGGCACCACCCTAGGTTTTGTTTGATATACCTACCGATTTTGTTTTCAATATATCGATGGTTTTTTTAGTTATGCTATGGCAACAAAATGATTACGGACGGACGGACGGACGGACGAGGCGACGACTATATCCCCCAGCATTACATGCCAGGGGGATAACAAAAAAAACAGATTGAGCTGAGCCTTTGAGAAATTATTCATTGAGCGGACAAATTAATCCAATATTTGCATGCATTCAAAGTGTATTCATGAAAAAACCAGGCTCTCATGTGGCACTGTGTTTCGAAAGTTTAATATATATAATGTGACCTAGAAGCTGCCAGATATTTTTCATCATCGGGAAATCTTCAAGCCTTCATTATATAGCCATAATCTCTTTTCAGAATGGTTCATTATTTTTATTGGACTAATCACAAGGCTTGTTACATTTCATGTAAGTGTATTTGTTTATTTTGATTTCACGACGTCGTGTGTCGGCTATTACGCTTCATTCCCCATAAGCTGTCATTGAGAGTGACAATAACACATATACAATTGAGAAGTTCAAATCAAAGTAGTATTCGTATATCTGGACTGCATGTACACGCAAAAGCTAAGTTTCTAAGTGTCTATTTTGCATTTTCAATCTATGTTATACTGTTAGCTGTTTTCGTTGCTCACCTTTTTCCGTGGTCACTTCTCAGTAAGTATTTTATCAAACTGATCAACTAAAGGCAGATTTGGAGTAGAAGACTCATTTTGAATGCTATGATCATGACAAAACAAAATTATTGTTTCGAAACGGCAACTCAGAAGTGAGCTCTCTTCAGGAAATGAAAAAGAAGTATCTAAACATCAACCAGAAAGGTCAGTACACAAATTGGAATTTCTTCATATTCAAGTATTCATGGGCAGTACAGTTGAATAACAATATAGGCACTATGCCTTATGTTTGTGTGAAAAAACATAGTCGGAGTGTTGCATCTAAGGCCGAACGAATGGTTATTTCACAAATATTACATTTATTGAAACCCAGTTTTTTCATGGGTCTTACATAACACAGAATTGTCATCTAATACCCACTTCTGTGATTGCTGAGTGTAATTATTTTAATTTCCATCTCAAGAAACTGATTCATAAATGTTCAATTTTTTATTAGTTGCTTTGATTATTCTCAAATATCATGGAAAAGAGGTATCATTAATTCATGCTTGTTAAACAGTGAAAAGTAACAAATATACATATCATTGTCTTAGTGTTTGCTAAATAATGATAATTGTCACACTGAGTGAAAGTAGCAACATTGAGTAATCATAGACATACCTGCTGCCACTGTTTGACCTTTGCGACAATTATCATACTGTGAGTGCTATTCTCATGTTATTTGGGAAGTACCATGAGAGCATCATGTAACTGCACTTCTGTACTAATACAGTCTCTTACTCATGACAATGTAAAATGTTGTGGTATGTCCTAAGGCCTAAAAAGGCCCAGTGTTCTGTATATCACTGGCGTCACTGAAGTACCTTTGCTACTATTATTAATAGTATTGTAAGTTATACCATCATCAAGTACAACAATGCCACATTGTCCATGAACCTGTCTCAATTATTAAATACATTTTACGTCGATGAATACATCCCTTCTACATGATCTGTAACCCTTGTGTGCTGAAATAAAATATGAAAAATCACAACTTTATGTCATTACATGTCTCCAGAGTTTCAATTTAACATTCCATGAAAAAGTGCAACTGAATTACTCTTTTATTGGGAGATAAGTCACTTACAGGTATACTCAAGCAAAGTAAGTTTGCGCAATTACATATCTAATGCCAAATCCATCATTGACATGAAAGTCCACAAGCTGATTGTTAGGACCTTGCAGTGTCAACTCTTCCACATCGTGATAACTATATCAGACTGTAATATACCAATGTTGTGTAAGATAACACAAGCCACAATGTACTTGCATGCCCTTGATGGATTTCTTCTAAGACCTACAGAGAGACACGGAAATCGTCTTTTCAATATTCCAAACGTCTGCTCAACCATTACCCGTGTCCTATACAAAGGGGAGTTAAATCTTTCTTTGTGGCGAATATTATTAGTGTTATTGTATGGCGTCATTAGGTATCTCCGGCATGGATAGCCTTAATCCCCGCGAAGAATGCCAGGAATGTAGTCCTGGAAAATTTAATGATGTTAATTAATTGAAATAGAGGAAAAAATGTCCTGTATTCCAAATATTTCATGTTTTCATGTGATTGATATGAACATTACAACTTTTTTCCAATTCCATGCTTGTTATGAATAATTCTCATGTAGATGGTACAAATACTTCACCATTTTCATATTTTCTGACGATCTGCTTTCTCGGGATATCCCTGAATCATGGCACGAGCCAAGCCAGTTAGCCATGCAGTTAGTGATGATGAAACTGAGGTCGCAAACCATCTTAAATAATTAAAAGGACACTGAAACTTTTCCCTTAAAGTTTACTAATTTAATTTCATTTTGACTAAATGTTTCGATAATGGTAAGTGATTATGAATCAAATTGACAATATTTTACATGAATATTTTGTAGTCTAATATTTTATGTCCTTTTATAAGAATGTTTTTAAAATTGAAAAGAAGCATCATGGGTTAAACATAGTTCAGACAATAAAGACTGTGTTTGGGTTAACTGAACATTCAAAGAATGATAACCCTTTCGGTTCACAAATCAGGCTCATTTTCTATTGGTGCAATTATTCGAATCTGGGTGCCGTCGATGCAAACTGCAACCTTTGGGAAACCTACAATTGAAAACAAAAATCATAAAGCTAATTTTACCTCTTGACCTGTCATTATCTCTAAATTCATTTTTCAACTTACATGTATTTGCGGTACTTGTTCACTCAACTTACAACAGGTAGCATTAGTATCGGCAATCAGACTATGGACAGTTCGCACTCAAAAGACTTGTCCCAAATGATAATTTTCAGTGCGAGTTTGATTTGGTTGCGAATGCTCTGTCAATCAAGGGGACGTCACTCTAGTCGAGCAGGGTATTTCTCAACAGCATCAAGGCGTTTGTTGCGAAGAGACAATTATTGCTCAATATTAGAAAGTAGCTGTAAATTTACATTATGAATCCTTGACATTTTTTTGTATTTACCTGCGATTGCGCGAAACTTCATTTTCACATAAAGTAGACGCTGGCCAGTGGGAAATTGTATTAAGGTGGAGCCATGACTACAAATGGCATGGGCCACTCGCCGAACACACCTCCCCTCCATTGACTTGCTTAGGTGTAAGGCTTCACCGACAAGCGCATGAAATGCCCCTGTTGCTACGAACTGCAAATAGGCTAGGACCTGCAGCAAAGGTGGGAGGCTAATAGATCTAACAGATCTCCTCGTATCGTGAGCAATTTGTCCATTGACGAGGTCTACTAAAGAACATATTGTTGATCGTCTGAAACGATAACGCTGGAAGATTTCCTCATTTCCATAACATTCTAGAGGGTTGAATCTATCCTACATTTTCTGTTGTCTCACGAGGCGCAAAACGCGTATGACCTCCGCCATGTTCGCTAGGAATATAACTGACTTAATACTGGTAGGTAGCAGTCTCAGGAATTAAGACAAAATATGATCTCAGTCTTAACTTGAACTTTACGTGATCGCCGATTTAAGACGATTTTTGGACAAAAGACCAAAATGACAGATTTAAGCAATGTTTAGACTTAAGTCACTTTCATGATCCCGGGGCCTGGAGTCCATACACAAATCAAAAACAGAATGACGATATTGGACTCACCCGTGAAAATTACGACAAACACAACCTCTGACAACTTTCCCATCATCCTTGGACCAGCCTAAAACATACATTTACTGGCGTCTCATTTGGAGAGTATTGGTTTGGGATGCGTACGCTCGTTGTGGTTGCCTGATTTCACGTGGTTGAACTAGGCTAGCCGAATCCCAAAACAGTTTTTAATAGAGACAATTGCATACTGGGGGACGCCCTGACCATGATTGCAATATTCAGACTTGAAATGTCCGTCTAAGACTTTGTCCTTGATCCTTCTGAACTTCTCCTATACACATCCTTCACGATAAATCAGATGTGCTTTCTCTTACTCACGTCGCATTCAACTTTCTCCAAGTCCAACCCTGCATACATTTTCATCATTTGTATGTGGATGTGTATCATGAAAATTCTTCACCTCTTCCATTTCTTGGAATATAAATAAAACCTTTCCTTTCTGCTGCTCACATGGACATAGAAATTACACCGCCTGCTTTCTCTTCCTGCCTGTCAACTGGCGAAGCCACACGTTGAGCTAACACCGAAACAATTGCATTACAGTGTAGACAAGAGTATAATCAATGAGGTGTAGAATACCAAACATATAACTCCTCATTTACAGATGGATCTGGTATGCAGGTGCAGTTGGTTGTGCCACTGCCATTGGGTCCAGAACAATATCTTCTCGATTACCAAACAACAGCGCTATTTTTACAACATAAGCAACAACTCTTCAGTATATCAATAAAGACCATAAATATATAAAGTATATCAGTTTTTAGACTCACTCTTACATCTTCAGTCTATTGAAAATTTATCTTGTAATGATATTGCAACTTGCCAGTATGACATCGTTGTTCATTGGTTACCCGGTCGTGGTGGAATCAATTGTAAGATGATGACTAAAGCACCTCTCAGCAAATCTGAGACACCACTTTTCACTCAAAACAGTGATTATTAGATGCTACATCGGGGATCTAACAAGAGAAGTGCACATAAGTTGGCATAAATAAACTCAATGAAATTAAACCAATTATCGGTTACACCTACTTGGATTGTCATTCCAGATGTAAAGAGTCAATAATGCAACAATGGCGCGCTGGTCATACAAGATATACTCATGAGTACAGTGTACCCTGGTTATAATGTCACCCTTTGTCCCGGATATGGCATTTTATCCAGGGTGGTCTTATAACCAGGTAGGACTTTGATCAACAAAGTGAATGAGCTGATGTCTTCTGTAATGAACCTTGAATGACTGGATAATTCCAACATCTAGGGGCTGCAGGTGACTTCTTGTTGTAGATGGCAGGAAGTGTATTGTCACATGTGTTCTTCCATCAGGAAATACAAGACTACTTAAAGCATTATTGAGTTTGGTCTATTAATTTGGCTCATGTCAATTAACCAGTTAAGGTATGTATACTACAATGTCATGCAGCCAGTGTAATGGACATTTTAACCAAGGAAAAATTATTTTTGTTTCAAAAACCTTTGGCAAATGGCATTATATGCAGTTTGACATTATGACCAGGGTATTATATAGGCAGGAAATCCGTTCAGAAAATAAACATGGTATTATATCCACGGTGGCATTTTAACCAGGGTGCACTGTATTTATGAAAAGGTAGATGATGCTCCATTGTGTATCCCTTGCGATTAAAGATGCACAGACAACCATGTCCAGCTTGACTGTATTTATTTTTCCACCAGAAGTATCTATCCATCTATCCATCATCCCTCAATCTATATGCATATCAATCTATCCACCATTCATCTATCTTACCATACTATTCATATCATCAATGAAGATTTTTAATTAAGAAATACACTTCGCTCTACCACCATGTATAGTGTAAGTGTCCTCGTGCTTTAACTATAATAGTTCATGGCAAAAGTGTGTTTTATTACACTATACATGGTGGTAGAGCGAAGTGTATTTCTTATTAATTTTCTAAGATGCCAAATTTAATGCTTTCTAAAGATAATTACGGATAATTTAAGGCCGAAAACAAACGACGGTGTCGGCTACCTAAATTAAGAATCCTCGCAAAGGGCTAACTGGCGCGCTGTTCTATTGATGTGTCTGCCCCCTACGTTAAGACGAACGTTACCAGAAAAATACAAATGATAACAGCTTGATGACTGTTTACGTTCGGATTAAATATCTTCTCTGAATTATTTTAATTACATCTGTCAT
>VKKT01011069.1:53007-65122 GCA_008038995.1 Haliotis laevigata | reverse complement strand
TTGGCAAATTTACTTGTGTATGGCTAATTGAGTGTTATTACACGTGAGTATGCTGGTTAAAATTTGCCAAATTTACTTGTGTATGACTAATTGAGTGTTATTACACTTAAAGATGACAAGACTTTATGGATGATCAGCTTCTTTATTTTGACATCTCTATACCACCAACTTCTAAATGCCATTCAAACAAATTATTACACGTAAGTAGGCTGGATGAGTTTAGGCAAGGAAAGTTTGCTTGTGTATGTCTAATTAAGTGTTATTACAAGCAAGCGTATCAAAAGAAGTGAAAGAAGTCAAGCGTAGCTGAGGATAAAACATTTCTTAACAGGTTAGTAAAAAGAAGGCCGACATAATCAATCTTCTTGAGAGGCAGAACCACTACTGGAAATGTTGCAAGGATGATCATCGGAGACGATCCAGCAACCAGTCGCCGCCATCTAACGTCTCACGTCGGTTAACGTTGTTAACCTTTTGCATAAAAAAATCCAATCCGAGACCCCCCAAATAAAATGGTTGTTCTTCTTATTGTTAACAGATTAGTAGCAGAGCATGGAGATGAATCAGTTATGATGAACACAAGTCAACACAACGAGCAAGGTTCCTGTACAACATACACATCATACTATTATTTTGTTTATTCAGCAGTGAAAATATCAGTCATACGTTACATAAAGCCCTCAGGCCATTAACCCTGCTGTTTTGGCCATGTTGTAGAAGATGCTGTCGGGCTGTTGCAGCAGGGAGGAAGGTGTGTCAAACTCACACACGCGGCCGTTGTCAAGGACCAGGATCCTGAAAGATTTGTTCTACTTCTTAATTCATCATTACTAAGATTTGTATTGCGAGTTGTGAGGAACCTTTGATCCAATGTCACGTAATGCGATTGAATATAGAAGCATAGGGCTTTAGCGTTCTTATGGCGTACAATAAAATGGAATGTGGGTAGTTGAGATTTTATCAGTAGATTTCGATGAAAGATATCACGAGTGGTGCTCTACAGTCTTTGATAGAAGATCACGAGAATGTCCAGAAGCGATACTGTACATAAAACCTGCACTGAATAATTGTTTTTCCGTGCTGAGAGCTTTTAGGGTTTTGTGCCCTGCCTCACACCAAGCCTAGCCTTGAGCGTGCCCATTTATTGGTTGGGACTCATTACAACATGGGCATGTTACAAACAAAGTAAAAAAACACAGACATTGCTTGAAGTGTAGGCTTCAGGATGAAATGGTAATGCAACTGTTAAAATTCTAACACCCAAATAAGGCAGTTTGTTAGTATGCTGTTCAGAGAAGGCATAATGAAGGTTTAAGCGCACACTGACGACTGGGCCTGGTATTACATTTATCAGAAACGAGGCCAATAAAGAGTAATCTGTGAGAAAAATATACCTGTCGTAGTCCATGACGGTGTTGAGTCTGTGGGCGATGGTCAGCACCGTGCAGTCCTTGAACTCTGACCTGATGGTCCGCTGGATCAGATCATCTGTTTCCATGTCAACGGCTGATGTAGCCTCGTCCAGAACAAGAACCTTGGTCTTCTTTAAAAGTGCCCTGGCGAGACAGAGGAGTTGCCGCTGACCAATACTGGAGCACAAAAGTATATTTCAGAAACATTTTGTACCAATAATTGGACATGCAATCGACTCCCTTCACACACCTAAACACGGACAACTAGACAATTTCACTAAAGAATAACAAGAAGTAGGATTCGGGAAAAGAACTTACTTTTGAATTGTTACTTGACCGAAGTCGACTGTCATGACAATTAAATTGTATGCGTATGCATATCAGATATACCAGGGCAAAGAAGAAATATTCTTGGATAATGTCCAGCAATGAAAAAGCAAATGCTGTTTAACTTCGAATGCTCCTATTTTGCAGATTATGGCACGAAAGTATTAAAATCTTGGCCAAGTACGGTGACACAAAAACTGCCTTGTCTCACCTAGTAACCTCCTGACCGACACAAGTCACTACATACATCACAAGCGTATGTTATATCAAGCATTGAATATATACTTAGCCACAAGAGTCCAAACAAGATGTGGAATAATGAAGCATAAATACTATACTTTACCTCATATTCCCTCCTCCTTCGCTACACTCGTGTTCCAGTCCGTGAGAAAGTACCTCCACGAACGTCTTCAGATGAGCCTGTTCCAGTGCCCGCCAGATCTGATTGTCTGAATATTGGTTGAAGGGGTCGACATTGCCTCTCAGACTTCCGGCAAACAATACGGGATCCTGAAAACATCATTCAAACTCAGAATACGGGTGCCTCAGTTACGACAGACAGATTGAAAGAAAGGCTTGTTAGATTTTTACACTACACGCCTACCTGAGGTCATGCAGACCTACCTGAGGCAGTATGGTGAGCTTGTTGCTGAGGTCATGCAGACCTACCTGAGGGAGTATGGTGAGTTTGTTCCTGGGGTCATACAGGCCTACCTGAGGGAGTATGGTGAGTTTGCTCCTGAGGTCATGCAGTCCGAGTGTACTGACGTCAACGCCATCTATGTTGATCTCCCCTCCTGCAGCTTCTATCAGCCGGAACAGGGACAGAGTNAGAGAGGACTTCCCAGCTCCCGTCCTGCCTACGATGCCGACCTAACAACCAGTAATACCACACACCTCTTGTTTATTCATGCATAAATACAGATCACACTCTTCATTCCTCGCTCATATCAAAGGTACAATTTAATGAGCTAATGTTAAAAGCGTCAATTATATAACAAGTGCTTGTTTGCTGGTGACATTATTTTATCAATGTCCATTGCCGTCTGGTGCTTGAGGTGAAAGAATCAAACTATATTGTACCTTTTCCCTGGGATGAATAGTACACGTGATTCCTTTGAGTATAAGATCAAGGCCTTCTCTGTACCGAGTTGAGTAGTCGAGGAACTTCACCATCCCCGAGTCAGGCCAGTCGTGATTTGGTCGTCTCTCTGGTATGTTCCATGCTGGCTAGATATAAATAGCTTTTTTTTTTCGCTTTCAAATAGTTTCATAGTATGTAGCTATTATCAAATCAAATTATTTTCAAATTTTTGTCCTTTTCTAAACCACAAATGCACAGAGGAAAAATGTCGAAAACAGTTTGTTAGGCCTTATTTAATATATTGTCCATGTGCTTTATTGATAGGCACTACTTCACTGTTAATTTCTAGGCTATTTGGAACCAAATACTCAAAATACCTCCATGTGTTTTATCTGTATGAAAATGTAGGCTTGCGAGATTGCACGTACTGCTATTTACGTTTATCTCTGACTTGGTCCGAATAGTGGAGTGAAAGTTCCACAAGAACAAGCGCTCTTTTTTCCTCTCCTCACCTCTGATGTAATTTCTGTGTACTGTTTGATCCTCTCCACGGACACAACCTGTGTCTGAACTTCAGCCATCAGTTGAACCAAATAGTTTAAGTTGGCCGTTATCTGAAATAGACACAACAAAATCCTTTCCACATCCAAATCGCTTCTAAAATCAGGGTCGATTGATAAATTCTGACGATATCACGAGTAGGCGTTTGGTGCCGCATTCAGCGGTATTGTAGCTGCTCGATGCGATTTGTAAACAATCAAGTCTGGACCAAACGATACAGTGACTGACAACATGAGATACGATGGTAGAGCATGTGTTTATGAATGACTGTCATAAAGTGATGATAGGAGGTGTTTGCGTAACCTGCCCAACCCGTCATAAACATATGCACTTTTTAGTCAACTGTACAATGAAACAAATCGGGAACGTATGGTACAAGTCAAAATTGGGTATTGCTTCAAAGCTTGAAATGACTTTCATATATCATGTTTACAACAAATTGATTTCGGAGATCCCAAAGTAGGATTTATTCTTTTGTGTATTAGCCAATGGCAGATGTAAGTTTCTCGTTTCATAAACTTTATACGCCTATGATTTTTACCGTCAAGTCGCCCTCTAAGTGATATTGACGAATCATTTTAGATTTAAACTGGGGCGACCAAAGTCATGATAAGTTCAATGTCAACAAGAGAATGGATCACATTTAAACTGCATAATCCACAGATTGGTTGGTTTGTTGTTTAACGCTGCACTCAGCAATATTCCAGCTATATGGATCCGTCTGTAAATAATCGAGTCTGGACCGGACATTCCAGCATGAGCATCGGTCGACACAACCAAGTCAGCGAGCCTGACCACCCGATCCTGTTAGTCGCCTCGTACGACAAGCAGTTCAAAACCGGATCTTCACGGGTCAAAACCATATATGTCCTGGTTGTATTTACACAACATTATTCAAGACTAAGCACATACCTCAATAGCATATGATATTGACAATCCAACGAGTCCTCCTGACAGCATGTCTCTTGAGATGACAGCAAACAACGAGGCTGCTAGAACGATGATATTTCCGATAATCTCAAGGCGGACTCCCTGCCACCTAAACAGTGAATGAGTGAGTGAGTTAAAATGTGAAGTCACATCGGCAGTATTTCAGTCATATCATGAAAAAATGATTTAAGTTGGATTATAAACACCTGTTAATGATTGACAGTAATAACACTATACGGATTATGCACAATATATAAACGGGCTAAATGTCACCAGTAAATGAAGTTATGTCACCATACTGGGGACCATGGGGACTTACAGCCAAATAACAGAAACAAACGTGCTACAAAACTATAAATATGGCAATGTACTATATACATTCACAAGACACAGATGCAGAGGCAAGGACAACTGTACATCTGCTACAAAGTACACATTTAAGGAATCCGAGACAAGCACGGATAAATCATGACACAAATGCACAAACAGGGCTACAGCTATGTATACATTAACGGGTCGGTCAAGGATATAGTGTTACACTGGCATATGTATGGTGGCTGATTGGGGCCATTGCTTTTCTCGCGTTATCGCTTTCTCGTCTCGTGCTATCTCTTTCTCGTCTCGTGCTATCGCTTTCTCGTCTCGTGTTATCGCTTTCTCGTCTTKTGATATCGCTTTCTCGCTTTCTCGCCTCTGAATTTTAAGAGTGGCCCTGAGTATTTACACAAGCTCCTATGTAGTCATGGATACACTTCTCGGATTCCACAAACGTAGCATAACAGACACGGCTGATCTTAGTGTCCGTTTCTTGTTTGTGTTGTATATGGTCAATGCTTCTATAAGCAACAGTAGAGGCAAAGTTGACAGTAGATGGTTTTCAAAGCAGGCATGAGGTTTATAATTCGTCTCTTACGACCAGCAATGTTGGGGATATATTCTAACCGACAGTTAACGGGTAGGTTTCTTTCTATGGCAACTATGGGGATATGAAACATTGTATGATGAATGTTAGAAATATCCCGAGCGTCAAGTTTAAGGACAAGTTGATATTTACCTGAGAGCACAGAATGCGTAAAAAGAGAACCTCTGGTTTGTGTCTACCCGGTCTTCTGACTCCTTGATGAACCTCGACTGGGCTTGGAACGATCTGATAACACTGGCTCCCGATAATGTCTCACCGAAATGGCTGTATATCGGAGAGCGAGCTTTGGACTCTAATCGTTTGAGCTGGCGTGAAGTAGTGACGTAGAATCCCTGAAAACGAGTGAGTGAGTTTGGTTTTACGCCGTTATTAGCAATATTCCAGCATTATCAAGGCGGGGGACACCAGAAATGGGCTTCACACATTGTGCCCATGTGGGAAAGCGAACTCGGGTCTTCGTTCGGCGTGACGAGCGAACGTTTTAACCATTAGGCTACACCCCCACACCCCCACACTCCTACCCACATCCCTGAAAACACACGCATGTTTATGCTACAGAACCCTCTTTTTAGCTGATAAAATAAGGTACCATTTAGATGTTTTCTGTATGGTAGTGAGCGAGTGACTAAGAATGATTTTACACCACTTTTAGCAATAATCTAGTCTGTCTCACAGTCCCTGAACCACATTATTTTCCTTACTGCCAAGCCCTTTCTGCAGTGCTAGAGCCCTAAATAAAGCAAGTCTAGATTTCCTCAGGTTCAGGATCTCTGGTCTCCCTGGGGCTCCTTTTCAATTTAAATGGGCTTGTTTGTTACTATCAAAATTATATATATCCAGAGACTAAGCATTAGTCTAGCAATAATCCAGCAATATCGCCTCGGGGGACACCAAAAATAGGCTTCAACAAATTGAACCCATGTGTGGAATCGAACCCGGGTCTTCGGTGTGACAAGCGAACGTTTCAACCACTAGGCTACCCCACCGACCCTGTATGATAAGGGTTAGCCATGTCGTGCTTTTGTATAAAGTGCTGATTGTCAAGGGCTAAGTGTTTCTATCCTGAAATCGTGTACACATTAACGTATATATTCGAAGATAATGAAAGTTCGTTCACCTGTATAAAGTGGTAAAGTATGATCAAAGGAAAGACAACTGCGAGGAAGACGGGCGTGGTGTATGAGATGACAATGATGCTGCTGAGGACTTGAAACATGGTGCTGATGGCCTGCTGTGCCAATGTAGGCATCATTGTGTCAACTGAGTCAATGTCCTGGGAGAATCTGTTGATAATTCTTCCGATGGGTGTGGTGTCAAAAAAGGACATTGGTGCCTTCAGAACGCTCGTCAACATTTGGCAATGCAGAATTCCAGACGCCCTTACTGTCCTGATGTTCCACACAAAGGAAAATATTATGACCGTTCCAGCTGAAAGATAAATGAACCAGTGATATCCTTGCTTGGTACAATGATACACAAGATTTCGAATTGAACGTTTCACTTTTTCTCTTCTGTGACGCTATCAAGCAAAGGTAACATGTATACTCTTCTCTGCATTTGCCTCAAATCTTATATTTATAATTGAATCATACCTATTGACAATACATAGTAAAGATTTAAGAAGGTATGCATCACTTTTAAGGTTAGGTGAATTAAAAATCACGAAGAATACTGGAAGAAAAGCTACATCAAGAAAATCAAAATTGTGTCCGTTTTGTAAGAATAGCTAAGACGAAGAGATATATTATATGCTAGAATGTCTAATCTATACTAGGTTGCGGCTAATATATATGATAGATGTTGAACATATAAATAACGATTGTCTAATAATTATTCTTCAAAATGCTAATCCTAAACCCAGAGCTCTTTATGCAAACTTTATCAAAGAAGCTTTCATGTTACGTTGTTCATTACTGTAAATGCGTCTGTACACATCTTCAAAGTATATGCTGTGAATATACAATGTATGTTATACATATGTTGTGCATTTAAGCACCTTGTATGTACATATCCTATGCATTCATATTGTATTTGGGCCTGTGGCCTTTATAGTGAACAAATTCTTCTTCTTCTCGATCGGAGTCACAACATCATGACACACAAGGCTAACGGAAACACCACTGGAAGTTTCAATTCTTACTTTGAGCGAGACCAAAGGTACCATAGATTCCCAGATAATAGATGTTTCTCGTCATTCGTGCTGAACCGTTGAATGGAAGAAGTGTCACATTGTTGAGGGGACCATCATCAGTCCATTTGCTGAGCCATGTGTTAGCTATCACTGATGCTGCTTGAAATAGTGCATACATTAACAGAGCGAAGACCACAGACAGTAGCCCTATTGCCCGTCCGTATGCCAGAAACACGC
The DNA here is from genome assembly GCA_008038995.1 of Haliotis laevigata. Lineage (NCBI taxonomy): Eukaryota > Metazoa > Mollusca > Gastropoda > Lepetellida > Haliotidae > Haliotis > Haliotis laevigata. The sequence goes on along the minus strand of VKKT01011069.1, from coordinate 57,518 downwards.
TGATTGTAACCTGGAACGAGAAATATTTAACCTGATGGGCAATGCTTTGAAAAATAAAGATTTCACCAACAATAACACCATTTCTTCCAAGTTGTTCAATCGTAGGAAAGTGTTGCAGAATGTTCAGATCACCAGGTACGCCGCGGAAGTATATGTCAAAAATGAGCCATTAGTAAGTTTCAGGTATATCGAAAATCTGATATCGTAAAACAATTGAAAATGAACGAGGGCAGTGGATGCGTTTCAGCTGTTATATTAAGATCGCTAAGTAAGGAGTGCCAAATAAAACACCCCAAAACCCCAAACTATATATCCATTAGACTGACAAAAGGGTTGAATTTTATTTTTAAATCCGGAATGAAAAGGAATATTCTAACAGCTCCAGCCTTTCCCGTCTAAACTTCCATGTGATTCATTATCGAACACTCTGATGGTTGTCATACGATAAGAGTGACGATGTCATGTATGATGCGTCTTCCTGGTTTGAGATGCACTGCTTGACATGAATTTATAACTTTTGTGCGTACTGGAATCTGTTTTGGCATAAAATGGAGACTGACTGTTCTCTCGCGAGGACGTTTTATATTTGTTATGATTATGGAAAAGGTTTGTTGCATGTATTTACAAAAAGTTGAAAAATACATCCTGGTCAAGCTGGCTATGAAGAAACATGCACTTCGATGGGGTTTCGGTATGAGTGAGAGATGTTGATAGAACCGGATTTCACCAACAAGTCACAGGCAGGCCAAAGTATATACAGATTGTAGACACTTTTACAACATTCCAATCAATGGTATGCTATTGACAAACCAAGGGTCATCTAGGTATTCAGAAACGCAAACCGTGGCATTTCTGCTCAGCAGGGGCGGTGGGCTAGCCTAGTGGCTAAAGCGTACGCACGTCACGCTGAAGACCCGGGTTCGATTCCCCACATGGGCACAATGTTTGAAGAACATTTTGGATGTCCCCCGCCGTGATATTGCTGGAATATTGCTAATAGCGACGTAATACCAAAACTCACCCAAAGGAAGATCACTTGCCACTGAACAAAATATAAAACGGGAAGGATTCAGATATGCGACCATTACAAACCTTTCCTTTCTCCACAATCTCATCTTCTATGAGTTTACTCTTCTGCTTTACCCTGTGCCCCCTAACTTTTTCCTTCTGGTCTGGGTTGGGATGGGTTATGTCCGCGCTCTGGATCAGGGATGTTCTGTAACAGGTCATCATTGACATGCCATCTGTCACTGATTCATACATAAACTTTATGTGGTTTCAGAAATTAAATATCTCAGAACGTCCATCTCACACATCCTATTCAAAATGAAACATCGAATATTCAAAATGTAAACACATGAAGCTTATAAACATTGTAAAATATTAAGTTATCAGTTATCAACCAAGCAAAATGTAGCACGCACTTTCTACTTTCATCTAGACATAACAAGTATACGTGTCAATACTCATTTGAAATTTGATTGTATTTATTAATTGATAAATACACCCCTTACATTCTGCTCCATCAAATTTTTTGTGTCTCCTGTAAAAAATAACTTACACTAGTGCTGCACTTTCCTGGATTTCTTGTTCCGTTTCGTCACCTGATGTCATCACTTCCAAGCTTTGAAGCAGTTGTTTCTTCAATTCAGTCACTGTATAAGATAATGTCACAGTTGACAGAATCATTCACAAAACCGAAAGTATTTACTGATCCCGAGGAGATTCCGACTAACGACTAACGAGTTTGGTTGTTCAGACTCGCTGACTTGGTTGATGCAAGTAATCGTATCCAAATGCTCATTATATCAGTCACTGGTCTGTATTAAATAGCAAGGATATTGTTCAGTAGTTCGTAAAAACAAAAAGTATCAAGTTTTCTGTAAAGTCATACCAGAAACGAAATTTTGAAAACAAATATTGGCGGCTTACTATCAGTATCATTTTCATCACCATCCATGTTCTCGAGAATGTAGGTCTGTAGGAACTGGGCAAATGGTCCGTTATGGTGGAGAAGATCTCGGTAGGTTCCTGTCTCTGAAATCTGACCTGTGGACATCACTATGATAGAGTCCACCTTTGGTAGCCAGTGGATGCCGTGTGTGACCAATACCCGGGCCTGTATAGAACATTCAACATAGCTGCGGACAGTTTCAAGGTAATCCATCGCGTATTTTGTAATTATCCAACAAACGAAATACTGTTGTCCTTACTTTGCTTGCAAGGAGCCCTGTTCTACTGATGACCTTGTCGAAGATGAGTTTCCCCACATGGCTGTCGACAGCGCTCAGCGGGTCATCCAGTATGTAGATGTCAGCATCGTTGTAGACAGCTCTGGCCAGAGACACTCTCTGCTTCTGTCCTCCACTCAAGTTGATACCCTGGTGAGAACATAGGAAACAAATACGATACACTGTGGGCAGTAAATATATCTTTCCTTCAAACGGAGTTAGTGAGTATGGTTTTATGCCGCTTATAGTTATATTCCAGGAATATCACGTCGGATTACACAAGGAATTGGCTTCACACATTGTACCCATATGGGGAATCGAACCCGGGTCTTTGGCATGATGCAAAAAAAACCAAACATAAACATGGACTACACCCTCAAACTTGCATTATATGCACTGCACATAAATATCGCTTCACCTAAATATTGGTCGCTTTGGATGTGAATGTAAACTCATTACATAAACTTCACTACACAAATTGTCCACCTATGGTCTAATACTCACTCTCTCCCCTATCTCTGTCATATCGCCAGCTGGTAACATCTCCAGATCCGGAGTCAGAGCACAGCACTCCACCACTTTGTTGTACCAATGTCTGTCCATGGGCTTCCCGAACAGAATGTTGTTCTGCAGGGTGTCGTTCTGGATCCACGCAACTTGTGGCACGTAAGCGACGTGACACTGGCATCAATATAACATATATACACATGTAACAACAGTGACAAAATTGAAACACGTGACACTGTATCCGTATCTGGCAAATTCTTTAGGTATAGGGTGATTGAAATATAGCAACAAGAAAGAGTACCTTCAAGAAGACTTGACCTTGAAGGTTTTCCATCTCCCCCAAGATGGCAGACACGAGTGACGATTTACCTGATCCCACCTGACCTACAATAGCAACAAGCTGCCTCTCTTCAACAGTCAAGTTGATGCTGAAAATAACCCGATTGCATTACCTGTTCATTCAAATTACTGCACTGTAGATATGAAACAGATTGTGATTGAATATGGCACAAGTTACCCGAAATGATGCGATGTTTTCCAACATAATTTTCATGTTATCTGAGGAAGAGAAAGTTACTACGTTTCTGAAAACATATGACTGCCGTTACTTTTTGAGGTTTGGGCCCTGTTTTCCATTCCATTGAAAACTTCCATCTGTAATCTTTAAAGCCGAACCTGCAACAGAGGCGACCTAATTATTCCTTGCAGTTAAAAGTCCAGGAACAGAAACAAATATATTTTAACTGGTTAAAGACCGTAGATATGTGAATATATGAAGGAGGTTTTAATGCGAGAAGGTATAGCACTTAAAGCTAATTCTTTGAATCCATTGTATTTTACCAATACACACATTGTGTTGAGTCCCAGGAGATGTGGTCATCATTCAAATCTTCAGTATTGAGGAACGTGTTGATTCTCTCTATTGATACGACTGTCTGAAAAGAAGTTTTCATGATTGTTACTTGACACAGATCAATATGTAGATGTGGTTATCGTTCCATTAGTATTCGATTTCTATTATTGACAATGTACTGTGTTTTCGAGCGTTTTCTACCATATTTCGTGCACCTAAAACTGTTTAAGCGCCTTTGACATCGTCTTATTCCGAAACGCATACCGTGGTAGATTCGCTGTATTCGATGAGATAATCATCGTAAAGTAGCCGATGTTTAGTTTAATACACTGTAAGACGGTATTCCCAATCTTGCCGGTTCCACCAACAGTTCTACGATACACTCAGGAGCAGTGAGACGAGGTTCTACATCGGTCTCTCATCATCAACCCTGTTATTTTTGACAAAATATTTTGATGGAAACCTCATGCAGTATCATGGACAATTACATATAAATCATTTCACAAGCCAAGGCGTACCATAGTACGCTTAACAACTGCATGGTCAGGCACGAAAACACATACTCATTTGTATGTTACTTAGTGACTATTATGAACAGAATAGAATTTGCAATGTATCTTCTACCTGTACTAAACTGGTGCAAAGGGGTTGGATACTTGCAACAGCGAGTCGAATAACACCTAGTAGGGAGATAGAGGTGAAAACTACTTCAGGTCTGAGGTAGTGGTCTTCGGAAGTGTAGATGTATGTCGTAAACATTGATAGAGATATCTGCAACAAGGACAGTGTACCTTAAAACATAAAAGTACCTTTCATTAATGATTATACTAAGACGTATCTCATGTTCAAACGCATACCAAGTTTGCTTTCTGCTCATTTCGGAACATGTTCACTTAAATGTATATAAATAAATCTTTACA
>VKKT01011050.1:10186-22202 GCA_008038995.1 Haliotis laevigata | reverse complement strand
CTCACCCATAATAAGGACTGATCAAACAGTGTTACTACTGAGGGTGATAACCCACGAAAATCTAGGTTATTTGTATTTATATATCCAACTGTAAACTTATCCTGGCGAGCAACACTATGACCTAAGCAACATGTGCAGTGTCACAGTCATGTTAAGACAGGGGTGACTGCGGAGTTAGTGGAACAAAGGGGAAAGTCAAATCCAAGGTCGTTACAGAAGATTACACAAATACATCCTACTTACTGAAACGCACAACATAAATATCACTTACCATGTTTGTTGGCTGTTTAACGGTGCATTCTGCACATGTCTAGCTATATGAATTATATATACTTCTCATCAAAAGTTTAAACTCACTAGTGTAAATGTAGCCACTTGCCTCAGGCAATTTTGCAAAATATTCCATACTGTTTAAAGGTGCTGTTTACACCGGATGTATTGTAAATCAAATTCGTAACGTTGAAAAGATTATTGTCATGAGTTCAATAAATGATAAAAAACAGTGAAAGTTGGCGAATTCTTAACAAAACTTTCCACCAAAACGCAACTGTTTACATGCACGATATTTGCACATGCTTTTCAGCAATTTGATGCATGATCCTCGAGCAATTCATTGGCATGAAGTTTGCAGTTGGTTCCCCCAAGTTAGTGGAGAAATCAGTCTTCGATGTAACCATATATATATATATACATAACATATAGTGAATGTTTTAAGTGAGTCTAAACTATTGATGGAATAACCTGACAGAAAGGAAAATACGCGAACTGTCATACGGATCGTTAAGGCCATGACCTGTGTATTGTGTTTTTTAAATACATCTGAACTTGAGAGAGTCCTCGCATATATCATCAGACAAGGAAGCTGTAGAGTATACCTTTTCCTCAAGAAAACGTGATATCTTATCTATACACAGTAGACCAAGAAACATTGTCCGTTGTCAAGTCTGACACCCGACCCCTTGGGAAACTGTAACTGGCACTGCCGACACAAGGTATCCTCACAAAGGCACCCAGGCCCCGATTTCTCGAAACAAACTTAAGTCTGAGGTTTGACTTAAGTTAGAGTTTTTACTCAAATTTGAGAAAATGCATTTCCCAGAATGAACTAAAATCGATAWTAAACTCAAACATAGTAGACAATTTRAGTTTGGTGGATAGATTACTTAAGTTGTTTGGGCTCTTTTATTTAAAAAATGCAGTTGAGTTTGAAATTCAGCTGTTCAAATTGTGAAACTCGGTTTGAAATTTGAGTAAAAACTTAAGTTTGTTTCGAGAAACCAGGTCCAGGCCTCGAATGTGTCTCAGTTTTGTAGCAAAAGAGTAATTGCTTACACCTCACACCACTGCAATTTTTTACATCTGCAAAATACAAATAACAGGAGTGGGTAACCAATGTGTATAGTGTTCACCATTAGCATTGAGGCGACCCTACAGCCTAAATGAACCTGTTTAGCACAGTATAATAAATACATTTTGTTCATTCACTGCAGGTTGTCGCTGACATTTGATTATTATCATATGATTAAGATATAATAGTTTTCATCTATTGTACTAATACACCTGGTTTGACGAGATCCATGTGCCTTAGATGACACATACCGGTATACCCCTGGGCTGAAATTTCCAGAACGAGTGAATGAGTACGGTTTGACCAATATCGGGGGACACCAGAAATAACCTTCACACATTGTGCCCATGTGATGAATCGAACCTGGCTCTTGAGCGTTACAAGCGGACGCTTTAACCACCAGGTAACCCCACCGCAGTGTTGTAGCAGAAGAGTGAGTTTAGTTTTACGCCGCACTCAGCAATATTCCAGCTATATGGCGGTGGTCTGTAAATAATCGTGTCTGGACCAGAAAATCCAGTGATCAACAGCATGAGCATCGATCTACGTAACTGAGAACCGATGACATGTGTCAACCAAGTCAGCGAGCCTGACCACCCGATCTTATCAGTCGCATCTTAAGACAAGCATGGGTTTCTGGAGATCAATTCTAACCCTGATCTTCACAGGTGAATCCAGGACTCGGCTGTGTCTCAGTATTGCAGCAGAAGAGCAACTGAACTGCTAACACTTTACAGCACTGCAATGCTAAAACACACCGAAAAATTGCAAAATATATTTCAGCAAGTAAACCTCAATTTACCTAATTTACTGTATATTCAAGATCTACACACTCGAAAATGAGTCGAACATCCTAAAATTTGATAGTCATATATAACCTTAAACGTGGTGAGGTCATTTATACTCCTAAGGCAAATGCAACATTTTGTGTGCTTAGTTGGTACTTTAAATATCACGTTGGAACATGCAGTGAAGCAACTGATTCAATATTCGTTGTGTTTGAGTGATATGAAACATTGTCAAAATCAGCGAAAAACAAGGGTGCTGAAACACACCAGCACCATGTTTGATTCAAACAGCCTAGGGCACGTTGAAGACAGACTTTCCATGCAGCTTGTGGCAACGTTTGTTCTCATACTTTTTGTTTGTAGTATATATCATATTTTTAAAACTAATTTGAGCCTGTAAAATATTAAACTATCACTTGACAGTTACAATGTAAAAAAAGGTCAGGGGATCACAAGCAACCAAACTACAACTAACACGTACAAATATACTACCATTAAGGAAAAATAAAAAATATACACATACTTATAATGTAAAATCACATAAAAGTAATCTTGTCGATTTAATGTCCAAATTTCAAATCACTCCCTCTCTCGAGTAATCGAGTCTGGACCAGACATTCGAGTTATTGATATAATGATCATCGACCTACGCAATGAACTTCCAAGTCAAGTAGAAAGATGACGGGAACATCGCATACATGTCACATAGAGTGAATCGCATCGGAATATCATGAAATGGGCTTTCCAAACATTGCAACACGTGGGGAACCGAACCCGAACCTTTGATATGATGAGGGAAGGTTTTATTCACGTTGCGTAGCTTGGAACAGTCGTTTGTTGGAAACATTTTACAGCTTGCATATTGTATCAGGTTACAGAAATCGAGCAGCCCAAGGGGAAAGGTGCACAAGCTAGACTGTGTGCTTGACAATAGTATTAAATCGAGAACAAAGGTGAATACTATGCAACTTCACTGTTGTTGCTGGCGCCTCGTACTCTTCATACAGACAGCATCCTAAGGAGGACGGAATAGTTTGCATCCAATTAAGGTGGGTAACAGCCTCATCTAAGTGTGTTGTAAAGAGACGTATTTTGTAACGTTAGCATGTTTATCTGCCAGGACAATTACAGCGTTAGATCTTAAATTCCAAACGTTATTTTCCTATTCTTTAATATGATCTTAGTACAGGCACATTTGCAGCACTCTCATACACCGGCGAACCTTCTGATCAAAGTAGCATATGGATCTCTTGATCTAAATAGTACATGATCTGTTGCAGCTACTAAATATCTATATCCGTTGTATCATGAAAGAGAAACGTGTGCAGACTATCCTCAATACACCGTTGTCGTCACACCATCACCAAAGTGTTTGTGAAACGCAAATGCATTTATTTCAGAATAAGCACGATCATTAGGTTTTCCCGTGCACTCTGTTTTTGAGACCCGTGAAGATCCGGGTTGGAGTTGATCTTCAGCAACCCATGCTTGTCGTATGAGGCGACTAACGGGATCGGGTTGTCAGGCTCGCTGACTTGGTTGACTCATGTCATCGTATCCCAATTTCGTAGATCGATGTTCATTCTGGTGATCACTGGACTGTCTGGTCCAGACTCGATTATTTACAGACCACCGCCATATAGTTGTAATATTGCTGAGTGCGGCGTTAAACAACCAACCAATCAACCAATCTAATGAGAGGCGAACATCGACACACCAGCTCTTCAATACCCACTTGGCGTCGCATTTTCATAAAATTTATAGTATTTTGAAAAGTAAATACAGAGTCAATTTATTGGAGAATAAGCACGATCATTAGTTTTTCCTGTGCTTTCTGTTTTATCGAGGATACCACATCAAGTATAAACGTTTTAGTAATCCTGAGGAAATGTTTGGACCGAGACATTAAACTGACCCCTTACGTGCTGTGAAACTAATCTGTATTCAAAAGTTTTTCTATATTTGTGCACATCGAGATATCTGTGCTTCTGCACGGCAGTCGTGTTTCAGAATTGACTGACTGGATTTTCCGCTTCATGGATTACTAGGTTATCTAATTTGTTTGCGGGACGCCGTCGCTTGGCGGGTTTGCTGCTGTGAGTCGTCGGGTAAAGAATACTTCAACTATTTTTCGTGTTTTGTGGGTGCGGGTTGTGCAGGACATGCATACCCTTCTTGCGGACGTCTGTTGTTAAGTTGCAGCCATTCATATAATGTTTAAGACAACGTTCAGTCGTGTCATGGTCCAGGGTTCATAAACTGGAAAATAATCTAAATTGCAAGAGGGATTTGTTTTAATATCAGACAGGTCTTTTAACATCGGGCGGCAGTTGGGAAGCCAAGCGGTTAAAGCGTTCGCACATCACGCCGAAGATCAGAGTTCGATTCCTCACATAGCAACAATGTGTAAAGCCCTTTTCTGGTGTTCCCTGCCCTGATATTGCTGGAATATTTCTAAAAGCGGTGTAAAACTGAAGTCAATCACTCACCCACACAATAGTGTCATTAACAGGAAGTGCATATAAAATCCATATGGAATTTATGTTATTGTCATGTTATCTTGAGCCTAGCAAGTTTAATGTGGTTTCAGCTTGAGGTAGGCTTGTACACATGTATACTCAAGAACCGTCTGGAAATGATAGGAAGGGTGTGGCTTGCATATAAAGTTCCTGACATCTATATCGTCTTCGGTCCAAGGAGATGCTTGCCTAAGACACATTGCTATCTGTAAAATAACATCTTATATGACCTAGGATACTTTTTTCCCTCTTGGTCTACTTGCAAATCTAAATTCTGATAGGTTCGGCGGAACAGAAAAGGATTAAAAAGAAAACGGACCGAAACGAAATGGCTATGGATAGCACAAGGACATCACCAGAAAGCCACCCGTGGATGGTCTACATCTCGACGTTGTTTGCGTCAGTTCTAGCTCTTCTGATAGGTTACAACCAAGCAATTATCTCGGGGGCCATGTTATTCCTAGTTGATACCTATCAACTTGATACGTTGTGGCAGCAATTAATAGCAACATCCAATACCGCGGGATGCGCATTTGCACTTTTTCTAACTGGGTACCCTGTCCAAATATTTGGAAGGAAAAAGATGATCCTTGCGTCAAATGCGTTGGTGTGTATTGGCGCCGTCATGTCAGCAGCAGCTCCGACGAAAGAGGTGGTTCTCGTTGGACGATTCGTGGCAGGACTGGGAGGAGGTAACATGCTTCTGTTTTAGCATATATTCATAATGTAATCTGTATGATTACAAGTTTATCTCATTCTTTGACAAATGCTGTAATATTAGCAAGCCCATATTTTTGTCAGAAGAACATATTTGTTGCCTAATCTCATCAGAATCACGATAAAGTAAGCTTTGCTAAAGACACAGAATGTGTTTTCGAACACATTGTCTGAAGTGTACGAAGTCGTCCTGTAATCGCTATAATCATTCTGCTAAGAAGAACAAATAAGACAAACTAGATCCTGTATCGAATATGGTAAAGGTTAACCACTCCAACCATTAATAATAAATACCTTGACCTTTTTAACGCTGCCAAAGAAAACCTTATCTTATTTAACCTAATTGAACATAGCATCAAGATACGTGGCCATGCCATCACGTAAACATATATAAATACATATAGCAGCTGCAATACTATATGTTACAGGAGCGGTATCCCTCGTGGTGCCGATGTACATATCGGAATGTGCCCCCGTGGACATCAGAGGGAGTCTGGGAAGTTTAACACAGTGTTTAATTTCTGTGGGTGTGTTCCTGTCATCAATTGTAGCAGGCGCTTTCAGCGGAATGGGGGCAGAAGCATGGAGGTGAGTACGTTTTCCTCAGGACTGAATAAATTTCACCTCAGTGCTATATGTTTTCATGTTAATAAACATATTAGGAATGCCATTGCAACTATCTGGTGTAACATAGATTATATTGTAATTAGAAGATAAAGCTACTCTGTTTTCAATTTTGCGATCCTTTATCGTAGATTTAAGACCGCTAAATTTAACAGTTAGCGGTCTTATTATAATCTTCATTCTAGCACGACTGATAAGCGTTTTAAAACCGTACGACTGATAAGCGTTTAAAAACCGATCTGTTTGGCGCGCAAGAACACAAGGCGTGAAGGGGTCTTTTTATTGGAAAAAGCTTGGAATCGTCCCGTTGAGGGACAGATTATATAATGAACAAAATAAGACATTTTCAACAACATAAATGCTTTATTTCAGGAACCAGTACGCTTGTATTTGCAACAAGTAGCATGCATAAATAAAAAAATTACAGTTTATACTGTGCGCAAGTACAATTATTTGATTTTTCTCAAGCGAATTATTGATCTCCCCTACTGTATGACAATCGACTCGTCCCAATTCAAGCCGTGAACTCGCTAAGTTTAGTCGCCGCTAACTTTATTCACGGAAATTTTTTATAATGAAAAGTTGCATCAATAAATACATTTTTTACTGTTCTCCACAGATGGATGTTTGCTTGTTCCTGCGCTATCGACGTTGTACACTTTGTGGGATTCCTCTTCCTTCCCGAGAGTCCCCGGTGGTTCATGGACAGAGGAAGAGAGGAAGAAGCAGAAGCTGTCCTCAAGCAACTGAGGAATAACCCGGATGAAATCACCAAGGAACTCGATGACATGAAGAAAAGTGTTGCAGATGGAAAACAGTTGAAACGTCATAAAGGTTGTTTTTTTTAAACGTTTTGTTGATATTGTCAGTGTCGTCATTTTAGTCAAAATGTGACATCAAACATGAGAGGCTGAAAACCGGAATATCATTGGCTTAACTTCGCATTATCAAAAAATAAAGTAAATATTAAAGCTTATATGACCTACATGTGACCGATGAATCGCTCACTTACACAAAATCTTATACTTACAACAAAACCAAATTTTGCACAGTCACATGAAATAGACAGACGAACTCTGATGATTTGTCTCATAATTTTGGACACCCGAATCAAAACGTTTAACAAACGATCATCATTTTGTTGTCACTTGTCGCTATTTCTTTCGACGGGGAACCACTTGCTGGTAGAACAGCCAGGTAATCAACAAGCGGGTGCAGTCAAATTTCAATTTCACATGTACAACTCGCACACCAGGCTGTGTTTGAGAGGGACAGGGACATTTACAACCTGCTTTAACCACAGCACAGGCATGTGGAATCGAGAATGTAATGAACATTCTGAACGTTCAAAGGATTCCAATTTAGGAACCTTGCAGACTCTTTAGACCCTTGCAGAAAAAAACAACTAATTCTGTCAAAATCTGAAGATTTTCACGGAAGGTCTGTGAATCTGTTCCCTAAACAGTGACGCATTTGTCAATTAATTCGACCAATCATAGTTTCTTTCGTTCTTGCAGTTTCGTTTCTAAGATTCTCAGATGTTCTCACTTCGAAAGAACTCTCAAAGTAGAAGGTTTAGTATAATGTTTTTGTAAAAAAGCTTTTTAATAATGCTTAATGAGTTGACATCACACACACTATCCCCCATTAATGGAGGTATGTTTATTAAACTGTGAAATTCTGCTTGAAAACGTCGTATATATTGTACATAGAGTCGAAGGCACGATAAAGAGGTCTTTGTGTGCATTGTATTCTCATCATATACTGAACCACAAAAGAAATGTCGCACTGATAGCGGTTTCTCAAAGCACTCACTTTAATTCCCTCTAATTAACAATCAAAACGGAGGACTGATTTCAAACTTGACAATTATGGTCAACACATGTTCTGGAATCACATTTAGTGTACACAAATAAAATAACCAAAAATGGTACCATTAAGATACCCCAAAGTCAGTATCGTGTGTGGCCTCTATGGGCATCGATGGAATCATTGCATCGTCTGTACATGGAATGAATTAGCAGCTCGATGAAGGCCATATGCACTTGGGTCCATACTCTGCGAAATGCCTGATCGAGCCTAGCCTTGGTTGGAGGCCATTCAGTCTTTCTTTGAATTTCGTCTATAGGTGTTCTATTGGACTTAAATTGAGTGCAAGATGTTATAGGGTTTGGATGCCACGTTGTCTTTGAAAGTCCAATGTTGCTTTAGCAGTCTGGGCACGACCGTTGTCTTGCTGGAAGATGCGATTTCTGTAACGTCCAAAATGTGGTACAACGTGGGGTCTTAATCAATATACCGTGCAGCTGTCACGTCATTTATTCATCCTGGACCAAGATTCTGGTACACCATGGTGTCAAGTAACTGGTTCAGACCAATTGCACCCCATACTATGATGCTTGGACCACCCCATGAGTTTCATTCAACAATACACTCATTGGAAAACAGTTCCCTACCCCTTCGCCATACTCTCACTCTGCCATCGACTGTCGAAACAAAATATCGGCTTTCATGAGATAAAAGCTCAGTTCTCCTTTGTCGATAACGCCAATTCTGATGCTGAGCTGCCCATTGCAGTCGGTTTCGGCGATGATGAGCGGTGAGGACAGGACTACGATATGGTCTGTGACAGTAGAGGTGTCTTCCGCGCAAACGTTGAGGCACTGGGTCGGCACTGATGGGTCTCTTGTTAGTCCCAATAGTATGGCGTGCGGTTTCCATCGCTCTGGGGAAGCGATCATGAAGATGGTGGCGCACAATCTGTCTGTCTTGACGTTTCGATGTTACTCAATACTGAATGTCGCCCACTGCGTGGACGATCTTGGATGCTGTTAGTGCCCTAATACCACTCATGCAGTCGGTAGACTGTCTTAACATGAACATCAAACTGATTGGCTACCCTCCGTGCATGCAATCATCCCAAGATTGGTCTCTCGTAAGTCGTGGCATGGTGTTTGTGTCAAAACAAAACTGATTTCAGGCGAGTTTGGTACTCGCTTTCATTGATAGGGTTGTCACGACATGCACGTGCATTTTCATTTTCACGAATGTCATACGGAACCTTTTACCATGTCTGCCTTTTCCGGTGTGTTTTGTCGATATGCTTTTTTATCAGAAAACACACAGATGTTAGTAATGTCTGTCGATTTTGATTGAAAAACTTGTTAACAAAACGGTGCAATCATAATAAAAACACCACCTTGTAAGAACAAATTTGGCATTTGGTTTTGAAAAGCGCCGTTTCCTTTGTGGTTCAGTATATTATGTGTGCATTTCTTGTAATAACATAGTATATATTAATCATTGGAACATCATATAAACTGTTTTGAAAGTGAAGATTCAATGATGGCATAAAGATGGTTTGTAAATATCCGAGGCATCCTTCCCTCATCAGGCGTAAAACCTTGTGTCATGTACAGGTATGATGTATCTGTACAAACCCCAACGCTTGAAATGTTGTTGACATATCTAATCCATTTTATCGTTGAACTTATTGTGAAACATTCTACTATGTTGTATATATATATATATACATATACATTTATTTATTTATTTATATATATATATATACTAGTAAATAAAGTCGAAGGTGCCAGAACAGCCGCTCAAAGAGGTCAGTATCTGCACTTTCTCATTATGTTTCTTTGGCCACTTAATTCCAAATATGAGACAAACATACACTCTAGGAATAGAAATAGGCGTTAAAGTTAAAGGTAAAGAGATACATATTTTACTGCTGCACAGGGGATGGTTCCTCTATCATTGCTCGGGTGATGAAAACTCCGCCTGTCCGTAGAGCATTGATACTTGGAATTGGTCTGGCTATGATAACACAGATCACAGGTGTGGCGACAATCATGTAAGTAATTTTGTGATGGCTTAATCAATATGAATTCAATTACCTCCCGATGTATTTAAAAGTTGAAGTCTTTGAGCAAAATTTCTACTTGAGATTTACATGACAATATGGAAATTTATAACCTAAGAGAATTTTATTTTTTGTAGATTCTACTCGGGGATAATATTCAGAAGAGCAGGATTTAGCGGAGCACGTGCAATATGGATGACTACAATTCCTAGTGTAATAATGGCTGTGTCATCTTTCGCCGTTACGTGCTTGATTGAGAGATTCGGCCGGAAACATCTGTATCTTGGAGCCCAAATAGGTCAGTCCGTGTGTACGTGCATCAGTGTCAAGAAAGTTAGCAATTTTGCAGATCTGAGACATAACCATGTATGTTTTGCTGTCTTTGTCAGATATATAAGTATAGGTCCGTGTCGTCTTAAGTGCGTATCCGTTTGTTACATATTCACATACAGTACTCCCTGGAATTATTGAGAAAGTTGTTTAGGCAAATATCTAATACATGTATATAAACTTTAGAAGTTTTATTGATTCTCTTACAGTCTAAGTGTCTGTTCAGTACGTTGTGAGACCTCCTTGCCTGCAATACATGACTGACCTGGGTACACTACCGATCAAAGTTTGTAAGAAATCGTGTGGCAGCGTATCCCAATAATCGACCACTTTTTTCTTCACATTCTCAATATTTCTAAGTCCTTTTTGATTTATTCTGTCCTTCATTAGTCCCCAGACATTCTCAATAGGGTTAAGATCTGGGCTGTTCCTGGGCCAGTCTAAAACTTGAACATTTTCGTCCGACAACCACTGTTTTGTGTAGCCCGCAGTGTGTTTTGGGTCGTTATTATGCTGGAAAATCCAATTATTTTCATACAGTGTTCGGGCCGTTGGAAGGAAGTGACCATTTCACATCGTTCATTCGTCAAATTTCCAGTGAAAATGCACAACGGCGTCACTCCACGTGACGATATCCCAGCCCACGTGTGAAATTACGGGCTATGTTTTGGTAGATAGGCTTCACGGTATCTTTTGTCCACATTTTCACACAGTTCGGAAAAAAGCCAGACCGAACTTTCATCAGAAAAGAAAACATTATCCCAGTCTTGATTTTCGTGAGCCATATACCAGTTTAAACGTCTTGCTTTCTGTGCATCTTTCATTAATGGTGAGGGAATTCCGCGCTTTTTCACCCAGTTAAGTCTTTGTAATTCATGTCTAAGGCTGTCATTACATACCTGAGGACTTCCTTTATTAATCATCTCATATCTGACATTCTCAACGGTTTTCAATTTTGCCCCACTCACAATCTGACCAAATCACCGGCGATCCGTAGCACAGAACTTCCTAGCCCTCCCTGCCCGCGCCTTGTGCTCAGTCCCAACTCCTTACTGAATAATCTTCAAAGTTCTATACAACAAAGGAAGCCGTCTGCTACACCAGTGGAGATGACTCTTGATGCAATAAGGAAAATTCATAAGCCAACAAGACTTGCCTCCCATATTGAGTACCTTACCACATAATGTAACACCTATTTTATCAGTATTAGGAAACAAAGATTTTCTCAATAATTCCTGGGAATACTACTAGTATATACTGTTTAACTCGTCTTTGTTTAACTCTATGAAAAGTATTAAACGTATTTTCAATCGTGAAGACATGAGAGTGTCGAATAGCATATTTTAATGTGTTGTGGCAGCTAATATCAATAATTGCTGTATTTCTGTTGTCACTAGGTCAGTTGATTGCCTTGGTTATTCTTGGACTTGGCTTCTTCCTCTCAGCAACTAATTCTCCCACTGTCAACGATGACATTCAGATTGCCATCAACAACGCCACGTCTACACCGATGTGTCATTTCAGGTAATGAGTCTGAATGAATACATATATTGAAAATCTACTTTGCAGATGACATTCTCTTTCTCAGTCAATTCTGGTTTAGTACCGATAAAGACGCGGGTTAGAATTGGTCTTCAGCAACCCGTGCTTGTCGAATGTTGTGGTTGTTGACCACTGGATTATCAGGTACAAACTCGAATATTATTTACAGCCCTCCGGAATATATCTATCATATTGCTGACAGCGGTCTTAAACAGCAGGACCGCCTCCGTGGTGTAGTGGTTAGAGCGTCCGACCGGAGAGCGGAAGGTCGCGGGTTTGA
>VKKT01011021.1:19839-29840 GCA_008038995.1 Haliotis laevigata | reverse complement strand
GGTCACACTAGATACTGAAGTCAAGAGTCTGAATGGACAGCAAACGTTCACGTAATGTCTTGAAATTCTTGAGTTATTCATTGATGTGTCAAGATATTGTACACAAAAACGTTTTTTGATCTGCTTATTATGTCCATTTATGTAATGATTTGATTGCAGTGCCTATCTAATATTGAATTTGTAGTGATGGGTTTTTTTTGATAGGTAGGATAGCCTGACATTGTTGCTGTAACTTTAGTCTGTATTAATTTTAATATTTGCATTTTGTTTAAATTTATTTGTTGTAGCATTATACAGAATCTTTTTTTTGCCATGAAGTGTAATGAGACAGACAATATACACTAGGTCGCACTTAGGGTGTGTGTGTGAAATAATTATAGTCGTAAACATTCCCTCTCGGTTGTGTTAGCTTTTTCCTCCGTCACTTGGTGATGGTGAGTTACAGACTCTCTTAGATAAAAAATGTAATAACAAAGGGAAGTAATCCTTACCTCGATAACACTTGGTCCCGCCTGATTACCTCCCTTGATTCGGTCTCCTGCCAGTGATAACAAACATGTGTCATATTTTCCTCTGTACTCACAAAGTGAAGACGTGTTTATACTTCCTTGAATTCCACCTCGCGCTTACAACTTCAACTTTCTACGACAGACTTGGTTAGTAATGTCGCATTTGGTCACATTCCATCGTATTTAATCACTTTGAACTCTTATTGTTGTAAATTGTTAAATTGTGACTTGCTGAATTTTTCCCGCCATTTTTGTACTTCTGTGCGTTGGTTAGGACTTTTGTATCATGTCTCAAAAGAAATATGTTGGATGCCAAAGTTTTCAGTCTGATAAAGACCCTCATTCATTATGTCTGGCCTGTACTACGGTTCTCCTTGTACCTTATCTTCACGTTGCTTATTGTGCCAGGACTTATCAGAGAATGATTGGATTAATATGAATGACGCTAGGCTTAGAGCCAAGAAACGGAAGTGGTAAAAAAGGCTAAATGCAGTAAGCCTTCTACCCCCGAACAGAATCCTACTACACCAACATTAGACTTAAATACTCTTTCGTCTATGCTTGCATCATTTAAGTAGGATTTAAGTACTTCTTTCGGATCAGCGCTTGAAGATCTCAAACAGAAGAGCTTTTAAAAAATGAAGGAACTGAAACGTTCGATAGCTGCTTCTCAGAGCAAGCATCAATCTCTATCTAGTCAGGAACAACAAACTGTAGATTGTTCTGCACATTTCCACGGCTTATCAAGTGCAGTCTGAGGAATTGGCGACAACCACGGCGTGGTCCCAGTCCCGGCTGACACATGAATTCACCGTCCTAGACAAGACTACGAAGTCGAGGTCTGCTTGGATACTACCCGTACGGGTTCCACAGCACCTGACCAAGCCGTTACTACCGTACCATTGGACTCCACGGCTGTCATTGACCCACCAGGGATGGATCTCATTGACGTGGATAATCCTCCAATTATTCCAATATTTTCAGATCTTACGGAATCGGATCATCACGGCATTGATCCTTTTATGGACGCACAAGTAGCTATGCATGAGGGTATAGTTACAGTTCCCTCAATGGACATGGAGGTGGCAGATTTTGCTCTGGGTTGGGCATACTCGGACAAGATGGCTTTATTACATGAGCTGAAGCCGTGCACCGTACCGCCGCCATCAACGTCTGTAGCCTCGGATCTCCGGACCGAACTGGGATCTTCCGGCTTATTGGCGCCTCAGAGATTGCCTAACCTCACCTTGCCTCACTCCACGGTGGTTCGTTCTGCGTTGTCAACAAGACTTTTCTTCGTTGGATCCACGTACTTCCTGCATGACTACTTACAAGATACCAGTGGTGCATAGGGACTTTAAGGACATTGATCACTTGGCGCGAGCTTCAATTGATATCCTCTCTCACATTAATTGGTTCGCCTCTGGAGTACGCCAACTTCTACCTCTGGTATTTGATGATTATACGGGTATCAAACCAGATAGTATGGTTGCCATGTCGGCTCAAGAATCAGCATTGGCACATTTGTTTTTGGACGTGATCTACCAGGCAGTTGCAGAGTTTACTTCAACCAAGGTGAATATTATGGGCCGCTTAATTACCTTGGAACGCGCTCATATGCTGTATGGTATTAAGAACATAAACGCTGACTCATCCATTCCCGTACCACAGCCTTCAGATCCTTTCGACTTGGAAACGCCCATGGACTTGAATCTGATTATGGACTTTCATCAAACAGTGCAATCATCGCCAGTAGGGGGCCGTCTGTCACACTATCACAACAACTGGACTCAGATCACAGACGATCCCTGGATCCTATCAGTGATTCAAAAAGGTTACTATCTCCAGTTCGATCACCTTCCGCAATTAACAGTTCATCCTCTGTGACATCGTATTTTCCTCAAGGGCCCACGTCTCTCAGTGGCGCTCACGGCAATTCAGCAATTACTCATCAAGCAGGCTATTGTTGAGTTGTCCCCTCACGACTGCACTCCAGGATTTTACTCTCCGGTATTTCTGGTGCCCAAGAAGGATACTCAAGAGATGAGGATGGTGATCGACTTAAAAATATTGAACAAACAGTTCCAACGCCGGCCTCCAAAATTTACCATGGAATCTCTTCGGAATGTCCGAAAACTTATCGGTCCAGACACGAAGTTCACGAGTCTGGATCTCAAGGATGCTTATCTCCATATCCCGATACACCCACAGTCCCAGAAATATCTCCGTTTTGCGGTCAATGGTCGACGTTTTCAGTTTCGCGTCCTTCCGTTTGGAATATCAATAGCTCGTGGCTCTTTACTGTTGTGATGAATCCGGTCCTCAATTTTCTACATCTCCGTCACATTGCAATTCACGGATACCTTGACAATTTTATGGCCCGTCACATTCGTACTTGGATACTCATTGCCACACCAACGTTATTATCCATGCATTCACATATCTTGGATTTCTCATTCACCCGGACAAGTCCAAACTTGTTCCTGCTACACGTATCAAATTCCTGGGAGCCATACTCTATGCCAGCACATGCCGTATCCTTCCAGATCATAATCGTTGGATCACAGTAAAGGATCGTTTATTCCTACTCATCAACAATCCGGTGGTGTCTCTCCGGACTTGGATGTCTCTGGTCGGATCTCTCACTTATGCAGGATTTTACGTGTCGCGGACGTCTAAATCTTCGTCACACACAGTGCTGAATATTGTTCCTCCGTTAGTAGCCAAGCGAAAATTTATTTGGTGGACGCAGAAACACAATGTTCTCCACGGCGCTCCTTTTCGCATCCCAGAACCAAATTTGACCATTTATACCAGATACATCAGCAACTGGTTGGGGTGCCCACATGGGCCAGCTACAGGCTCAGGGACTTTGGACTCCGTTGGAGATGACATACCATATCAACGTCCTGGAATTCCTAGCGGTTTTACGAGCCTGGAATCTTTGGTGGCCTCTCCTACATCACAAGTCTGTCATGGTGGCCACAGACAAATCCACCGAGGTAGCGTATATCAACTTATTGGCGGATTCACTATCCCGGAGGGGCTCAAGTCCTTCCTACAGAGAAGACCATTGAGAGGCATTCCAGATGATTCAACAGAAATGGGAAACGCTGTGTTTAGACCTGTTGGCCACAATTTGCAATACCCAGTTACCAGTCTATGTCAGTCCAGTACCATATCCGACAGCCTGGGCCATAGACACTCTGTCAGTCTCCTGGGACAACATGATCGCGTATGCTTTCCCCCCATTCAAGGTGATTCCGGATGTACTATCCAAGCTACTGCAACATCAATGTGTCCTTTACCTAGTGGTGCCGGAGTGGCCGACCAGGTCTTGGTTTCCACTCCTCCTAGAGCTTCTGACAGACGAACCCCTTGTTCTGCCGCTGTGGGACAATCTTCACGTATGGAGACTATCCACTCTTCTTTACACGAACAAGGCTTTGTACCTGACACCATACAAGCCATATCTCAGTCCATTCGTCTGTCCACAGCACTCCTATATGATGCCAGATGGAAACGTTTCACCCAATGGCGAACTCAGCGACAACTCCTCAACCAGTCCATAACTTTCCCCATGATCGCTGATTTTCTCTTATATTTACGCACACCGAGACAGCTTAAAGCTGGCACTATTGAAGGTTACCATTCTGCCATCGCTTTGGTTTGCAACTTACAAGGTCTACAAGTCGGCTCAGAGATATCTTTGCACCGTTTAGTACGCTCCTTCCAACTCAAGGATTTATCATCGCCATCGATATTCCCTAAGTGGGATCTGTGTCTTGTTTTGCAAGCTCTACTTAAGGCACCATTTGAGCCTCTAGAATCAGTTCCTATCATGTATCTGACACTCAGGACTGCGTTCCTACTCGCTTTTGCCACGGCAACCCGCGTTTCGGAATTGCATGCCATAGACTTTTCATCTCTTCGTATTGCGGAGCACTATTCCAGCCTCTCTTGCCGTACACTTCCGGAATTTGTTGCCAAGAATCAATCCACGGCACATGGACTATTAGGTGCCAGGTCATACATAATACCAGCATTTCCTCACACTTCTTGTTCAGAAAGATCTTTTGTGTCCTATCAGAGCGCTTCGCTGGTACACGAATCGGACAAACTCTTTTAGACATAAGCGTCGTCATCTCTTTCTTCCCTGCAAACCACACATCACGACGGAGCTATCCAAAAATATGTTATCTGCTTGGCTTTGCAAGGTGATATCTATTGCCTATCAAGATTGTAATCAGGACTATGTTAACGTCCGATATTAACCTCATGAAATCAGAGCACTAGCATCATCTCTCTCAGATGGACTTCAGCTTCAATCGAACACATTGTGGCCTCCTGACAATGGAAATCGCCGAATACCTTTATTAAAACATACTTATGGGACATTAAGCCGGCTCTGGATGGACTACACTCCCTCGGACTGCTCTCCTTTACCATTAAAAAAGTGTGTGTGTGCGTGTGCGTGTGTGTGTGTGTGTGTGAGAACAACTTATGGTAGAATCTGTTTAGGATTATGAGGTGAGATAGTTGTGGAACATCACTGATCTGGTGATGGACTCCAGTACTAACACATTCTTCCCCAGGCAATGGATCGGATTCTTGCCTCTTATACTTCACACAATACCACTTTATGGTGGGGAATGATGATGAGAAGCTGACAATTATCTAATTAACCAAAATCAACCGGAAGTGACGTCATAAAACCACCTAGTGGCGTCATGAAGACCGATAGTGACATCACAAAATACCAAAATCTTCATATTTTGATTAATAAACAGTAATCTAGATTACTCCATCATTCCCTACAATCATTCTATCTCACAAGGAAATCCCTTTTTTGGTGGTGGAAATTTGCACTTAGGAATCAGTAAATTCTACATAAATGATCAATTATCACATTCCACATCCTAGTCAATATACGGGATTTGTGCGTTAATCATAGGAATAAACATTCACTCTGGAAGGTGTAGCCAGAACAACCCCCCAACTATATGTGGGATTCTGGCTAACACAACCCAGAGGGAATGTTTACGCCTATAATTACGAACAATCAAGTATATTGTCTGTAATTATTAGTAAACTTACCTCTGGGTTGTACACGTTACACCCACACTGAAAATCATTTCCTTACCTCCCCACTGTATGTTCACAGGATCTACATCAGGGGGAAAATATGACACGTGTTTTATCACTGGCAGGAGACTGAATCAAGGGAGGTAATCAGGTGGGACCAAGTGTTATCTAGGTAAGGATTACTTCCCTTCTCCTGTCCACCTTGGCAGAATTTCTTCAACCTAAACAGTGGGACATTAAGAAGGGTGGATGCCAATCAGATGTGGTTATTTGAAAATATCCCCAGAAGATCTGGTCTGATTGTAATACAGTATCCCAGTATAGCAGTGTAGCAGTGTAGGCTTTTCGGATTTTCTAATGCCTGGATGGTATAGTGACTGATCCTAATTTGATCCTATTTCTGCGTTTTTACCATGATATTTAATCATGTCCTATAAAAATGTCTATTACGTATGATATTAAAGACACACATTTGATTTATTTAAATCAGTAAACTAAACAACCCCACTTTGCAATGGTTTGTTTACATGTGGATTCTTGGTGTCAGATAGGAACTTCTCCTGTTGTCATTGACAGGATTGAAAACAGAATTTGAGTACCATTTTTTAATACTGTTCATCCATTTGATTTCCCAACCCACGTTTTAATGACAGTGAAATTTCGTTTTTTTGACAGTGAGATATGTGACTTACTTAATAGTGGTTCAACTGAAGTTATTGATCCAGATATTACTGAAAATTACATTTCCCCTATTGGTTGTGTCCCAAAGAAAAACGGGAAATAAAGACTGATACACAACTTAAAACATTTGAACAGCTTTTGCTTAACCCCGTCATACAGGAACGAGGATATTAGAGCAGTGTCAGATGTAATTAAATACAATGACTCTCTTGTATATCTTTAGATGTGAAAAATTGGTTTCATCATGTTCCTGTTGCCGTCTGTGACAGACCATTTTTAGCTTTCAGATGGAATGATATTTGTTACAGGTGGCGTCCTATCATGTAGCCCATACTATTTCTCAAAGTTTCTGAGCCCTGTCATCGCTAGGTGTATAGGTGTAATTAGGTGTAAGAGTGGTAGTTTATGGTAGTTTATGTGGATGATACTTTGTTAATGTCTAAAGGTTCATTCACCCACGAGCACAGGGATTTGCTTAGGGCTACTCTCACTAATTTAGGTATTAGGATTCATTTTGAAAAGTCGATATTGGCATCACTATTTCTACCCATTCTGATTGTGGTTTTGTAATCATAACGTCTGTCAAGAAGCGTGTACAGCACAATAAGCGAGATATTCAGCGCATTATTTAAAGGAATAGTAGTGGTGAACAGGTGACAGCGCGTGGACAGTGTGTTGCTGTTGCTTGGGTTGTAAACCTGAGCAAACTATTTCTGTGTGCCGTCTATAGGTCTACAAGGCCTACATGGGATACAGGGTTATCTTTAGATAGTCACTATTACAGAACATCGGTGGTGGTTAAACTCCATACGCAGCTACAATTGTAAGGTGGTATGTCCAATCACCTACAATCTACAGATAGTGACAGACACCTCCCATATAGGCTGGGGTGGTACTCTTGACAGAATGCTTGCCTCTGGAAACTGGAATTGTTTCCAGAGTTTCCACAGAGAACTCAAATTAAAGAGAGATTCTCACGATTCTTCTCTGTCTGAAAACGGTTGCGCCACACACAAAGAATCGCAATATCACAGTGTTAACAAACAATTCCTGTGCTCTAACCTAAATAAACAATCAGGGTGGACCGTCGAAACGTCTGTCTCGAAAACGGGAACTAGGATTCATTGCGCACACATCTCCGACCATCTGTCTGGATGTTGGACCCAGCTCTATTCCAGTACATAGATGCTTCATGGGGTGCTCACACCCTGGATAGATTTGCGAACATAACATGCACAATTTCCCAGGTTCAACAGCAGATATTGGGAACCGTATAGTCTAGGTATAGACACAGAGGATCATAGTGGCACCCCTGCTACGAATTTCCATGCATTGAGGTCGAATTATACCTGAACCGCGAAAAAATTCCAGGCTTGGAGAGTGAATGGAGTGAACGCCTATCTCAGACAGGATGGTTGGAGAGAGCTATTCCACAAATGCCGCTATGCCTTGCACCCAGTACCCTGAGGTCTTATGACAGTATTATTCGGTAACTATACACATTTTGCGAACAACACAGCTATTCCTATACTCAATCATCTACGGCTTGTTTGGCAGATTTTCTCTGTTCAATCTGATCATATTCCTCAGACAGACCTGAATGTTCTCTTTCAACTGCATCTTCTTCTTTAGGTCATTTATTTCAGACCTGTGGGAAGCCGGACCTTACCAAAGATTTGTTTATTATACTATCGAGGAAAGCTTTGATCAAGTCGGAGATGCATCACCGTATGACATACTCTAAGGTCATGCCTGTGCAGTTTCACGGACCTGTTCCAGACATGTCCAGACAATGTTGACTTGACAATTAAGGATCTTGACAAAAAGCAGTATATGTCAGATATAGCCCCTAAATCCACTTTGTATGACCACGCTACACATGGTTCTACATGGTTTTCTCCATTGATCAGAAGATGGGACGGCAAAAATTACCAACCGCACTGGTTTTGAGGTTCTTCTTCCTCCTCACACCAACAGGAAACTTGACCCTGTGTTACCCGTGAAGGACTATATTTCATCTACTTCAGACGTCCGTCCTCCAAACGGAGCAGGTTTTGTGACATTAAAGAAGGGTTTTAAGGCTTTTGACTCATCTTCTGCGAGTCATATACTCGCGGACAGCATCAGTAAAGCAGGACTGTCTGTTAAAGGTTTCACCGCAAAGTCCTTTCATGCCACTGGTGCTACACATGCCATTGACACCCGAACGGATCCACACATTGTTCAGAAAATGGGCCACTGGAAAAGCAGACTTTTACAGACATTATGTTCACTCCAAAACCCCCTTTGATTTCAAAGTGTCAAAGTCTGTGTTGAAAGCTCATTTTTCAGCCGGTTTGACGTTTTGTGCAATTTTTCTTGCCCCTATTTCTCAACGACTATGTCATCATTATCATTGTGTACTGTCAGATATTGTTTTGAGTTTTCTCATTAAAAATTAGTGTTTATGAAAGAGCCATTGTTCCCATAGTTTTATAGTTCGTCTTTGTTAGTTACTCTTTAGAAAGGACTCTTGTTTTAATTAAATGATCAAAACATTTCACGAGTTAGTTTTTGGTCACTATGATGTAGGTTTCCCATAAGTGTAATCATATGACCAACCTTATGATGTCATAATGAAGTCAGTCTTGTTTTGTGCACTGAGTACGGGTGTGTTTATGTGGGAATTAAGCCTCAATGCCCCCATTAAAAATGGCGATGGTCTATCGGGAAGCATCCTTCGATGTGCCGCCAGCCTAGACCCTAGTTGCTAAGCCAAACAAAGATGGCGGCCAAGCTTAGCAACAGGGTTTGGACACCGACCGACCCATTTAAATGTAGCTGTAATATTCGGCAACGACTTTATGGAGTGGTACTGCCATGAACTCGTCAAAGTCGATTAAGGAGTACGGGACATCACATTCTCAGACAAATCCCCTACCCGGTCCATCTTGCAAGTAATACAGATTCGGTTCGTCGTCTTTGAGTTCACCGGGCTGGCACAGATACCTCACGACGACCCGGTCTAGTATTTTTTTCTCTTTGCCGTGACGCAATGGAGCAGCCGATTCGGTCATCACAGATTTCATTCGAATGGCTTCGATGGGTCTTATTTTGAGGAGTCGAGTGACTTCGTTTTTGATCGCCGCACCACTCGCGGTAATTGTACGACCCATTCCGTTGATCGTTTTTCTGGGTTGGCCATCTCTTGGGCATACTGATGTCCGAACAAACTCTTCGCTAAAGTCCTGTTGAATCTTTCGACGATGGCTTGGCTTCGGTGAGCTCCGACCAGGCCTCATCTCGCCTGGACTTTATGCTTCGATAACAGCTGCGACACGGCTCCCATGAACTCACGTCCAGGATTGACTTGTAATTCAATCGGGCAGGTCAAGCGACTGCGTTTGTATATACGTTCTAAGGCCTTAGTGACTTGACTCAAATCTTTGGTCGTTAACGGCTCTGCTTCCTTATAGCGACTGGCAATGTCCACGACGGTCAGGGCATATTTGTACGTTTTGTTTCTCACCAAGTCGTGTGGGAGAAACAGGAGGTCGGCTTGATGGGTACAATTGGTTATGGAAATATCAAACTTTCTTCTCGGGATGTATCGGGGAGCTGGCAGGTCCACTTGCCAGATGGCTTGTTTTTTAAGCCAAGCTTTGGCGGTATCCTCGGACTGACGGAGTATGGTTTTACGCTGCTTTTAGCAATATTCCAGCAATATCACGGCGGGGGACACCAGAA
>VKKT01011006.1:0-14918 GCA_008038995.1 Haliotis laevigata | reverse complement strand
GATATTAATTAATTAAATTACAATTACAAATTACATTTTAAACATTCAATTACAAATTACATAGATTTTTGTAATTAATTACATTCAATTACAATTACAAATTACAATTACCCCATGTCTGTCCAGAAGTATTGTTTCATCAAGGAAGCAGTAAATACAACTCTCTCACAAAATCAGGTTACACCTTTTAGGAATACTGCCGTTCAACCAAAAAAAACTGATACTGCTAGAGTTGGAAATGTGATTTTCATCTCCGTCTCGTGAGGAAATTACAGTTTGTTGATCAGTTAAACTTAACCATACATTTAACTTTACGTTCTGAAGAGTGAATAACTGTAACTGTGTACTATTAAAACAAACCGCCATGACTGTTTCACGTAAAACAAATATACGGGCCTGTTTAATTATTTCCAGGAGTGAACGGTTAACGCCGCTTTTAACATTTATAACGATACGATAGCCCGGTCATAAACATTCAGATTAGTGATTCGAAATCCATGTGCCCATGAGATGCAACTTCACACAGCGAAATGCTGCATCTCAATCGACTGGGCTCAGGTATTACAAACTGATTGCAGAGACTGCATACAGTCACACACATTTGTCTCGAACTTTGATGTGTCTAACATAGGGTTGTCTCCAAGTAAAACCTTTGTCCCCGCATATTCCTTCTCTATTCACCATTTTGCTGAAGTGTCGAATCCTGGATAACGCGAGGTATTTACCTGGATCCCGACACGACGGTCTTTGAGTGTGTGACTCCATTTCCATAACCAATGCATTTTAAAGATGAATGTAGTTTAGTCAATTATTTCGAAAATAGAAAGTTTCAAGTAATTGTTCCCAGATTGCATTGTTGACCTGGTGTACTAGTACTTCCTTTCTGACTCAGATTTTGTTTACTATTACTTGGTTAACATCACTTCACATGGACTTACGATAGGGTTTTAGATGATGAATCTACAATTCATCCCAATGTTTTCAGTTATATCCTTTAAATACTATTATACCATGCGGCATCAATATCCAATCTCTTTCTCTGCGTCTGGTTGAATACCTGCTAACCAGAAAATCAACTACGTTTGTCTATTTAAAGAAAGATGTATCAGCAGGATTTAGTATCCGACCCAATTGGACCTTGCTCCTCCGATGGGATTTGTCTGCGAGATAATTGATGCTTAAATATGGGTAGGCGTTTACCAAAGTTCTTCTGTACCTACGTCAGTGTTTCTATTTTGTCTTTTAGTGGGAGGACAGGTATTGAGGTCGGTTTTCAAGGAGTCATTACAAGGAAATAGATACGTATCAAAATGTTTCATTTCGATTTCTTTCGCTCTGGTCTTTAAATACATAAAATTAATGCATATTCCATAAGCTCATTGAGTTGTATATGACATTATGCAATTTGAAATTGATAGGTATTTTCAAAATAATTGTGGTCACAAGACCTTTTCGCAAAATTGTAGCGCAAAACTATATTTATGAAAATGTGTTTCTCTGACGTTTTAGTATTTTTATTGAAAACGAACAAAGCGTAATTTGCATCTTTAATGAGTTGCCAGTTGTCAAACACGTGTTTGAACAGATAACTGAGTAAACTTTTAATGGCAATATGAATGACTGACGCGTTTGATTCAAAGTGACGCGTAGACGCCCAAGAAATATTTCGTTTTTTCCTGCCTGATGAAAGTATATTTTTCATATGACCCAAAGAACATCTCAATTGCGTAGGACAATGATCATAATGTTGATCACTGGATTGTCTGGTCCAGACTTGATTATTTATAGACCGCCGACATAAAACTGGAATACTGCTGAGTGCGGCATTAACCAACCAACCAACCAGCAACCAACCAACCAGCCAACCTGATCAATTTGTTTTAACGTTTTAGTCCGTAGTACCCTAGCTGTATGACGACGGTCTACACATATTCGAATCTGGTGCAGACAAACCAGTGAGGAAAATCATGAGCAGCCATCCAAGCTGTCGGGGTCCAATGACACGCTATCAATCAAATAACTCGACTTGAGAAACCAAACCAATATGTCAGCTCATAGGACCAGGATGCATTACTATGTGGCACTCACCAAATAAACGAAGCATGATCAGCACCTAATATTGGTTCCATGTTTATGCAGATACAGAATTAATATAGAATACTCTTAGACTACCTTTTTCAGCTGAAAGTTTCCTCTGAATCAATTTTGCGAACAAACGGTATAGACTTCCCTTAGAGTCGATATTTTATACACAATTTCTTTCCTGTTAAACCGTTTTGGCGGCAGGCATCACTGGTCCTATAAATCGTCTTCAGATCACAAGCACACTGTACAGAGATTATGTTATATAATACCCTGGCCTCTATTCATCTTGTTTTCACACTATTCCTGTTTAACAACGTGTGCGTCTACAGGAGATTTGAATTTTAACATCGCGATCTATTTTACGGGAGTAGAACCCCAGGGACCAGGATCAATAGACGTTAACTCGGGATCGTTTAATATATCAACGGATTGTTTGCACTTTATTGATCATTTATCAGGATGCCCAATGAAGCTGGTGCCGACGGTTTCTTTATGGGGACAGCAAGCACCACAAGGACAATAAATAAGCACACTTGACCGGGACCGAGTATGGATAAAGTATTATTGTTGCTTGTGATAAGTGCAGTTCATTTCGAAAACATAAACAACACTCAAGCATTTCACAATGTGATCGTTTGTTATGTGCTTTATTGCAATCATTATCTTAAATATAAATTGGTATTTCAGTTCATACTATTCACCACATACCAACAGTTAGTTGAATGGGAAATACCTTATTGAAATAAACATTGTCTAGTGGGGATTGGAGAATGGTCACTTTCATTTTTACTTTTCTTTTTCTTCTTTTATAATTGTTGTATCTCTTTTTTCTAATTTTATTTA
This sequence comes from Haliotis laevigata, assembly GCA_008038995.1. NCBI lineage: Eukaryota > Metazoa > Mollusca > Gastropoda > Lepetellida > Haliotidae > Haliotis > Haliotis laevigata. The sequence continues at coordinate 11,990 of VKKT01011006.1, read as the reverse complement.
TCACAGAATCAGCGCCAATTTCCCACTGGTTTCCCTTGTTGAGTGCCCACAATTGTCTTCTAGTTTTCTTCATCTGATAAGGAAGTAACGTCGTGCCTCTCAAATTACAGACGTTGACATCCATAACTGAATATTTTCAGTTATTATAGACTCAAAGACCCAACTCCTAGCACTTTAGCAAGACGCAAGTCGCTACGATTGCCCCAGACCGTTTGTATCAACATTATGAGGCTGTCTTAACCTTCCACTAAGTCAGCTTTATAGATTTTGGCCATAAAGCAACTTTATTATGTCCGTAGGAAAGCTTTGTGGATCCGACCAGGTGATCTATATAAGTTGATACATAGACTATTTGTGCAAACAGCTGCAGAATATTGTGGAAACCAGTTCTGAGACACAGTACCAAAATCTTTAATGTATGACAATTGTAAATGTTTGCAACAACAAAGACATCAGGTGATTCAAACCGCGATACATCAACAGTGACCAGGGAACATACCTGACAAGCCCTTGGAACTTATTGATTTGATTAGCTGTGCAGACAGACAATTGTATTTATGTCTCACTCGTAGTTACATCTAGTATATTCACATATATCACAGACAAATATTATAATACAAGTTAGATGTATTACGACCGGTCGCTCACCGACTTATGAGAGACAATCTGACATTATAAAATACAAAAAACACATGGCAAGAATATGTACTTATCATAACAGCATAAGCAGAGATAAGTTCAGTTAACCATATAAAATATCACGAAGTTTTGTTAAAATATCACATGGCAGGTTTGGGAGATTTTGGAGACGATAAAAATTAAGTCATGAGAATTAAGAATATAAGAAAACATTTCTTCATAAGATAGCGTGTTAAAATACGGTATTGTGCTTGACCATGAATTAAAGAGATGTTCTCTAATGGTGGTTTAAACGGGGCAGTAAAACAGGATATGGAATTCATCCTCCACTTGTTTCGGACAGTTAAAACCAAATCTCTCGTTGTGTGGCAGGTTTTGGTATCTTCCCGTCTCCACTTTTATTGAGGCCACTTTTGGTGCATGTTTTCACGTCTTCACTGTCATGAATCAGTGCTGTTATCCTCCTTTGTCCATTACTTATCAGTGTTTGATTACCTAGCAGGACTATTTACGACTGGATTAACTCCAAACTTCAGTATGTTTATTGCCAATACCGTTCGGGCCGAAATGCCCAATAGTTAACTGCCCTGAAAGGACATCACAAACTGGACAGCTGACTCTTTCCAAGAAGCAGGTGCGTGTTACGAATATTTTGTGTTATTTACATACTCTATATACACGTGATTAAGCTGTTAGTCTTCAAAGCCATATTTACCCAAACTCTCTCACAAAGGTATTCCAATCCATCATAAGCGTCACATAAATGTATGTAAACAGCTTTAAATAAAAAACGACAAGTATTCACGAACGAACCTGCTGAAAATAAACGCTTGATAGGAACCATATTGGATCTTGTAGAGGTAATTTATTTTGAAATAAACCTCTGATAATAAATCCCGGGTGTTTTTATAAACTGTGTATTTAGGGCAACAATTAGATTACTGTATGTGGAAACACGCAGTGAGGTTACCTTTTGACGGAAACTTCTTAGTTTATAACGTAGACTGCATTGATCTTATTCTCGTTACCACTAATACCCGCATACTCCGACTATGAAGACCACCGAAGAGCTAACACTTTTTCCCAGACCATAGAAACTATATTAAAAACCAAGATTGACAGGCATCTATACAGTGCAACGTATTGCATTACAAGAGTTTTACGCAGTACAATTTCCTACCGAAGACATTGCGCTTCAAATGTAACTAATACATACCTGTGAGGAATGATTTTATCAAACCCTTGTATTTTGTATGACAAGCCAGTTCTTTAACGACAAAGCTACGCACTGTCCCCAGTTGAAGTGTAAATCACGTGGTTCAGATATGAATAGTATAACATTTTTGGATGATTAACGAGAGGATCCAGAGACTTCCGCATGTGTCTTGCAGATGTACAAAAGCCGTTTGGCATGAACTAACAAGCAAATGTGTTCAACAACTGTTGCAATTAACGCCACATGCTTACTATTTTTAGAACCAATAATCCTTTTGGAAACAAGGGAGAAGGGTAGTACGTTTATATATCTGAAGACTAAAAAACATACGCCCTGGGTTCGTGTCACAACATGAGCAGTGACTAGTTCTATTCATGTTTCACCAGTATTGTTCCTCTCACAACAACCAACAATGACGTCGATCAATGTCTGCACTAAAAGAAATGCAAACACACTACTTGCTAAGGCCTTTCATGTCACATTTAGTCTTCTCAAAGATGTAAAGGTGCTCTCCGTGTGCATTCAGAATGATAGAATGTTGAAAACACACGTTTGCCCAAGAAAACTCATCTTTTAACTTCTGAGACGCACATTGACTTTCAATTTGAGATTCAAAATGCAGCAAACAAGGTCGTCTATTTGCAGAGTTATATTTGAGGATGAATTTGGACCATGTCAGTTTTGCGCAGGAAAGAGGGCAAAACGCCAAGACCAAATTGCCCTTCATTCGCCTTTAGAAAAGGAAGTGTGATCCAGGTTGTTGTTCTTGATATCGCCACTAATCTACGTTCCCCGTGTTGAAGTATATGTACTTTGGGGAAGTGTTTACGAGAAGGTATTCCAGGTTCTTGGCATGCTTCAGCAATAGACGCAAGGCATGAGTGAGTACAATCATGTCTTGTAAACAACATCTATGCCAATTTCGGATTTCGAAAGCCACAAACTAGCCTGCCATTAGTCGGTAAGCTTAGAGTTGTTCTGATTCCATACTCTGATTATAAAGCTAACATCAGATCGTATATCCGTGATCAGATGCAGAAGTTGGACACTGAAGCAGGTATGAATAAATGACATGAAATAAAACCCTATATCGGTTACACCTACTTGGGTTGTCAGTCCACATTTGAAGAGGTCATCTTGCGACGATGTCGCATTGGCCACAGCAGGTATACACATGAATATTTATGGAAAGGTGAGGATCCTCCATTTTACATCCCTTGTGATGAATGAATTACGGTCAAACATTTCCTGCTTGACTGTATTGTTTTTTTCATCACGTGGGGAAAATATTTCTGTGCAAATTCAGTTAAGGATCTTCTTAGAAATGTTAATTATCATTTAATTATTAAATTCTTAAAGGGGATTGAATTCACTGATAAATTTTGATTGATATGTTTTGTGTATAGATATATATTTTATTATTGGTAGTTTAAAATAGCAACTTAGATTGTTTGTTGCTGTATCCTCGAAGGAGGTTAAAGTACTGTAAAATTATGGTCTTCCTGAGAGGATACGTAAGACCCAACACCATCGAAGGAAACTTAAACTTACCAGATTTTTTAATCGTAGCATTTTTGTGCTTTTAAATTATGGCTATATTCTCCTACAGTCTCCGGCGACTGAAGGGATTGTGTAAATCCAGCTTGGGTCCATGCAGGTAGCAAAGGCACTGTAAGTCCCCATGGTCCCTAGTATGGTGATCTCCCAAGAGTTGTTGGTGATTTTCAGCCTGTTTTTATATTGTATCGTCTTCAATAGTTAAACTGTTTTAGACTTAATTACTAGTTTTAAATTTGTATCTGTGATAATTTAGTTGTTTTACTGTCCTTCGTTGACAGGTGTTTATAATTTACTTTTAATTATTATAAAATTATAACTTGCTTTAGTCACGACATGACTGAACTATTGCCGATGTGACTTAAACTTTTAGCTCACTCACTCACTAGTATTGTTGTGCCTGCCCATCCTGTTTCATAAGTGAACCGAAAATAATCCAACGAATACTAAAACATGCTAAAAGCAAAGCAGTTCTTTCACATTTACAGCATGAATACGTTCCAAGAAATTCCCCAGGTCCAGACTGATCGATAATTATCTCAGAATCACTTTCTTTGCTCCTCACTTATTCATTTAATAAGGCATTGCATGAAAGTATATTTCCCACTATATGGAAAGAAGCTTCAGTATTTCCTTTTCATAAGAAGGGTGGTGTAAATGAATGTCACAATTACAGGCCCCTTGCACTTACGAGCTGTATTGGGAAGATATTTAAAGAATGCGTATTCAAATATGTTTTTAACMTTTTTCGGGACAATAATGTCTTAACAAATTTGCAATCAGGATTTATGCCAGGAGATTGTACTGCTTATCAACTATAGCAAATGCTTTAGATAATGAAAAAGAAGTAAAAGCCGTTTTCTGTGACATTAGTAAAGCTTTTGGCAAAGTATGGCACAAGGGTATATTGCTTAAATTAGAGGCTTATGGAATACGTAGTGATTTAATTGAATGGTTTCGCAGTTAGCTTAGAAACAGAGTACAAAGTGTAGTTATAGATGGCCGATCATCAAATTTAAAACATTTCTGCAGGGGTCCCCCAGGGATCAGTCTTGCGGCCGCTATTGTTCTAGTATACATGAATGATATTGTAGGATGGCATCAACAACAACATTCGACTATTTGCTGATGACACATCAGTGTATATGGTTGTAGAAGATCCAGGCAAAGCAGCAAGAATTTTGAATAATGACTTAAATCGTATTTCTGATTGGGCCGATATGTGGCAAGTGAATTATAATCCAACAAAAACTGAAACGATTTTATTCTCCCGCAAAGTAAATCCCTCTGTAAGTTCACCCATAGAAATGAAAGGAACTCAAGTAAATGAAATACATATCCACAAACATTTAGGTGTTTATGTTCAAAACGATTGTTATTGGAAAAAGCAAATTGAAGAAATAGTAAAGGTTGTACGTCCTATGGTAAACTGTTTAAGAAGCTTTAAATATAGATTAACTAGACATACATTAGAATTTATGAATACCTATTATATACTTCTACATTTCGATTATTGTTGCCACACATGGGACAAATGTACGAAAGAACAATCCATGATTCTAGAACATAAAATAAGACGCTCTAAGAACGATTTGTAGAGCCGTGAGAGGAACTAGTCATGTAAAAATCTACAAGGAGACCAATTTCAGACCATTAGTTAAGCGTAGAGAAATGAAGAGACTTACTTTACTCTACAAAATGCATAATAACCTTACTCCAAACTGCGTAACTGATTTAAGTCCAGAACAAGTTTCAGTTTTAAGTTCTTACAATCTGAGAAATACTGATTGTATTCCTACAATTCGTTGCCATACAGAGTTGTATGCACGCTCCTTATTACCAGACACCATACTTTTATGGAACAATTTACCAACCGAAATAATCCGTAAATTCGTTAAAAACACGATTACAGACCAAACAAGGAAATACTTTGGATTTCGATTTTGTTAAATAATCCATGCCCGCCTCAGGTTAGGTTGTAGTGACTTGAATGTTCATTGTTTTGATAGACATATTTCAAATAATCCAAATTGTGCATGTGGGTATCCATGGGAAGATCCTCTCCATTACTTCTTTTCTTGCCCTTGTTATGACTTAATAAGATCAGATAAATATTTCTACACTAATGGTTTTGACTTAAATTCGAGTCTTCAAGGTAATCAAACTTCAAGCAACAGAATTAATCAGCTTATTCTTGACTCTGTTCATAAATACATACTACCTTCAAATAGGTTCATATTATTCTAAACTCTTATGTATGCAATTACTATGAGCCATTCAATATAATTTTGTAGACTTTTAATATCATTATGCATTTCATGCCTTTGTGGAAATAATTGCTTCTGGACTTTGTTTGAAATTAATTATTGATTGTATTTTGTTATATTTGATGGATATTACATAAGCCGTTGGCTTGTTGTGCCATTCCATATTCACGTTATGTTTATATTTCATGAATAAAATATATTTAAAACATAATTATCTCAATTAGTATCAAGCCTTACGAATTGGGTCAGCCTGTTCTTGATGCACCATTCAATATGATTAATATTTGTCACATTTGCTTCAGTCGTGCCTTGATGTTTTGCATTTTGGGCTTATAAAATGAAGTTTTAAACCGCCTTCTAAACTGCTACTAGTATTTGACTTGTATTATATAGAACTAATATGTGAAATAGCATGCAGTAAAAACAGTGACCCTTAAAACACTGTGGTCTTCGCTTGCTTTCAGTCAATAGAATAGACAATGCTACAAATGCTGACAATTGGCTGACAAAGTATGATTAAGTCATCTATAAAGTGTGTATGCAATCAGTTACATGTAGCCTGAATGATCTTACTTCCTTCTGTAAAATAAAGGAGGGGGTAAATACTGACTGTAAATGTGGTATGTACTAAGTTTCTTTGAACAAATATTTATAAAGTGCTACTTACAAATAACGCTTATGTTATTTGAGGGTCTATTAGTTTTATTCCATGTGTGATTTCTACCTGAATCTAAATCGCATCTGTTTAATTTGTTTAATAAATTCTACAGCGCCAAAATAATTGTTCATCGTGTCAAATTCCAACTTATGGGAATCTGGCAACTTTAAGCAGCTATTTTTGTCAAAACGTAATTAACATCTTACACCCATAGCTGGAAGTCAACCTTCTATGTTATCTATTTTTAAAATAAGTAAGACATGTCGTGTTCAGGTAAGATTAACCACCACATTTATTCAGTGAATGGACATTTTCATCCTTAATTACCTTTAAGAATAAAATCTTAAATAAATAAAATATAACATATGTCAGGTTCGAACTTATGAGCTGTCAATCGTATGTCATTTGACATTGGAACACTTTTCAAGAAAGCTCAAGAACCAAGCCAGCCAGTGATAAAACCACGACTCATTGATGATGTTCATCTTAGCCGCGCTATGAAATGTCAAGGTCTAATCAGGGCGAATCTATTTTCCACATTGAATTACTAGGAATCCCACTTCAGCTGTATGATCCGTTTTAATGTGCTCTTGAGTCAGTCTCACATCTTCGTCTAATCAGTTGATTCAGCCCAGAGAAACATTTCCGGCCTTGTTAAGCAAGATGCACACTAGTTTAACCTGATAAGTACTTTGTAGGTGGCTAAAATTCAAGAAACAAACGAACAGTTTTATATAGGAAATTATATTTTTCAAAGTCTGATTGTATTATATTATTGTTTTAACATTAATTAGTGGTATTAAACCAGTGCGTCAATCCCTTCAGGATATTCCAATTTTATGACGAACGAAAAAACACACCCACTCACGAGTCAAATCACAAAGTGTTGCCAGTATTCGGGATATAGGTGAGCGCATCCTGCGCCATCGCCAACTTGGTGTTTTTTTGAGATTGTGTTAGTCGCATTTCACTACATGTGTTTCTTGGTTTGATTAAACATACTAAACAACTGACACCAACATTCATTTACATCCGTCATTACACTCACTATCATTTATCCTTTCTTGAGCTGACACGGGGTTTGGTTTTGTAATTTAATGCCATCCATATTATGTTTTGTGTTTTTACATTCTTTGATCCGTTCACAACTTAAATGGATTGTTTTACACCTTAACCGAAGTAGCATCACGCTACATGGTCAGTATGAAATATCCAACAGTTTCTGTCAGTAGGCAAATGTAATATCACATGCTGATATTTTAAATATTGTTCATCTACAGTGGTTTCTCTCCAGTACGTTTCCACAATGTTAGATGAGGTAAACCTATGTTTGACATCGGTTTGAAGATGTCTGTGCATGCATGTGTTAGAGTGTGTATGTTTGTGTGTGTTCATGCTAGTGTGTGCTAATACTGGCATGGACACAGCCTTTAGATGTGTGGAAACAGCTTGGTTTACCGGTCTCATAGTGCCGGCTCAGGTTAAGATAACCATTTTAATACAATGGATACTCTACTCGGACACAGTAAATTGATTCCAAACTTGTATACCGAGTTCCATATTTAAGCTTCTCTGGAATGACATGGCTAAGGGATGGAACTACATGTAGCTTCGGTATCTAGAAGTCCATGGTTAACACCTCGTGTATGGAAAGTTTCATACAAATCTCTTTTGCCAAATCATCCATTGTTCCCCAGGTTAACTAAATAATTATGGCAAATCACTCCAGACAAAACAACAAACGATACACGGTTCGATGAGAAAGCTAAGTAAGTGATATATTATCAAAACACAAAAATATATAGATTGGTTGAACAGGATAAAACAAATATTACAAAGAATCCTTTATCTGTCTTCAAAGATCGTTTTACCATTTTAAGAAAGTCGAGATAAAGGCAAAATACTACAGGCAGAGAGAACTTTCTTATATTGAGTTATATGTTACTTGAATTGATGAGATAGTCAGATGGTGAGTTTCTTTGCTTTTAAATATAACATTGGTGTTATCAACCAATTCCTAACATTCTTAACAAAAGATATTCCACCATCGTGTTAAACAAATATTTAACAATTAGGCATCAAACATGGTACATGTGAATCGATCATACATACACATCGCATCCCAACTGCGGATATGTGTTTAGTGTAAATATTGGTTCACGTTTGTCTTGGGAGAACTGAGTAGAAGCCGTGTCCATTATAAAAGGATGCTGCTGTACCCTTTGTAAATATTCGCAAGATGTCATATGTTCGATCAAAGTCAGCAGTAATGGAAAAATAAATATTTCCTCACTTGGACCTTTATTAGGTTAAAAAGAAACTTAGATGTGAGTACATTCAGAACTCACGACTAGCTATTCTTCCGTTGGCAATATGTATCTTTAAGTGTTCCCATTTTAAAGACATTTTCTCGTCAAACATATCTCGTCATGTACATATGAAAAGGGATATGAGTACGTTCCATTTTCAGTGAGTTCAGGTTGAAGTCAAGATAATGACTCTTCAGGTTTGCAATCTGTTGTTTCAAACATCACCAAAACACCACCCACACTTTTAACAGTGGGGTGGGTGAAGTTAATTAATTATACGAAATCTCTGATACAGGCATTGTACGATTCCCGCTGTCAAAAGCATGTGATTTTGAATCACCATCAAATAGTGATGATACCAGGTGTTCTTGAAAAGGTCACCTTATTCTGTGACACCCATCAACAATCTATACAAAGGCAAGCCAGTTCTATAGCTGTACAAAATGAAACAAAATAATGATTTACATCGGATATCCAATGTCCTCTGTATGGCTAACATTTTCAAACCTTTGCTTTGGCATTGGATCACCGAACAAATGAACAAGGAACTGTTTCGTTTGTCATCCTGGAACTGGTGTGTGATCAATTATTTTTTCTCCGTCTAAATTACACAATGATGATTGAAACGTTCTCCGTCCAAGTCTTAACAACGAAAGGCAACAAACATCACCTTCAACATAAACCTATTGCTAAACGTTTGAACTATTTCTGTTTGCTCCTATAAGCCTATCCATGGACGGGAAATCTTCGCTTCATTTGCTGCTGACTTCCATTCTTATAACCACTGTCCTACAGATTATAGGGTCAAAGTCCTTCTGGACAGATTTCTGCACCGGCGTGCGTGTGTCTGTGCAATTAACCGACTTTGCATCCCCAAAACAAAAGCACCAGAGAAATTAAACTTTAAGAAGATGGGTCTCCCGCCATTGATTATGCTCCCAGGATGACCTGGTGGAATGGAAGATTTGAGAGACCCTCCAGTGATTAGTTGCGGCTATACTGGGGATGTCAGACATTTATCTATTTATTAATACAATCTTTTACCCTGATTTGAGGATCAAAAACATGAACGACAAAGTGGACACATGTTCCAATGACTCATTCTAGTGTCCACTTCTACATGCGTACATTAGTACTGTCCGTACTACATGCGATGTCTTATGCGTAGAATCTTAATAACACATCGGTGTACTGCACGCACTTCAGACATTTAATGTCCTTCATAAGAGTAATGTAAGAGGCCAAGGCAATAATACTACAGCTAATAGCCTCCATTATGGTGAAAACAGGACAGCATTACACAGTCGTCAGGTAAAATTAAGTCGAAAGAATGGCTCTCGAGTTTGAAAGTAACTTTAATAATTGTATTTAACATGAAATAAATGAATGTTTCATGCTGCCTGAAGTATAAAGTGTTGAATCTGCTGCATTACGATAATCGATTCGAGGGTAATGTCAAGATTTGAAGCCTTGTGACAGATGAGTTCCGCATAAATGTCTACTTTGTGGGTCAAATGAATGAACAGATCGACCTTACACAGACGAAAGAACAATCACCCACGTGTCGTGTATTCTAAACAACTCACGTCATCTTCTTCCAACTCGAGCTGAACCAATACAGAAATATAACTGTCACATGTGCATTACCTTGTGGTGATGACAGTTGTAGTAATATGGCTCACCGTCTTACAGGGTGTCCTCAATATGCCCAACACAACACATTTTGATAGCTTTGCTGATGCTCGCAATATTGTAAATATGATCAACACCTTTTAAACAACTCTCGTTTGACCAACACTCTTTCAGGATCAAGCTGAATTTTACACAGACGTCGTTAAATGTTGTCAGCAGAGGTTGGAACTGATGGAATACCGCTCCAGGGAAGATCATTTTTGGAAAATTGAATACATTCCTCTTTGACACTCACACAGTATTGTGTGTAGATTCTAAAATTTGCATAGATAAACATGTGAAACAGATGAGGCAGTTTCACGGGTTATTCTTACATTTCTAGTTCAGGATGGTAAATCAGTGGAACCGAACTGACTATTTGGCCATTTAACAATATCAATCAGGAATACATTTTCCTTCACAAAGCACCTCCTTCGATGGTGTGTGCACATGGATAATATATAATAGAGATAAGAAACAAACATAAGAAACTGAAACATGCCATTTGATGAATTTGAAACGAGATGAAAGTATTAACACACCAACTAATTTAAACAACGTTCTAATTATCGTAAAGTACGCCAAGTACGGAAGAGGGATGCTGTTTTTGGCTCCAAAATATCATTTATTCAACGTAGCATTCTAATGAATTTCGATCCGTTTGCAATAATGAAGATCCTCTTTCTAAACAGGCTCTATAACCTACTAATCAGTAGCAAAAGCTAATGTCATATGTTGAATGCAACGTGAGTCATTGTGCGCTAACATGGGTTTATTTTTTATCTTTAAAGGCTTAAGCTTGTTTTTGTCAAACATTAGTAATTTAATGCCCGATAGAAGCCCGCTAAAACCAGGAGCATGTGGCATGCAATGTTTCAGCTATCATAATACCATCTGTAGATCAGTAAATAATCTTGCTTTGAAATTGGGTGCCTATTTATTTAATGGCTATTACAATGTGTCTCTATATTAATAATTCCGCGACTACTGTAAATAACCATGTTAATCCGGCAACTGAAAGAACCATGACGTCATTCCATGTGGAAGTATGAAACGCAATAACAAAACAAATGTCTTGTGCATCTTGAAGCAAAGATGTCAATGGTGGTAATAGCATTCCAATTCCAAAAAGAAAAACCTGTGAAGTTGCAAAACTAAGATAATTTGAACGGAACATTGTGTGAAGATCCGTGCTATGTAATACGTCGGTGATGTCTTAAAACATTCCAAATGATACCAGAATGCCCATGGCGCAAGGACCACAACAATATCTTAGCCACTAAAACCCTTTATATCTGCTATTATGTTGTTTTGCTTCCAGATGTATGATTTAGAACCTCCATGAAACGAAATTCAAGGAATATGACATCCGTGCCTCTTCAGTATTATTGAAGGCAAATTTCATCAGTGCACTAGATAAATAATTTAATGTTACTGTGTGCAAAACTTACTTGTACTTGCATTGAATCGAATCTCTAAATACACCATATGATCTATTATTAGAACTCATAGGAACATGGCTTTCCTCCACTTCCCAACCCATCAGTTGAGGAATCGATTGTCAAAGGCATGCATCTGTATACAACATGAAGTCATGCAATCTAAGATGAATAAATCCAGCTAGGGTCCGTGCAGGAAGCAAATGTACTGTAAGTCCCCATGGTCCCTAGTAT
>VKKT01010952.1:10997-30844 GCA_008038995.1 Haliotis laevigata | reverse complement strand
CCGTAAATGTTGTTGTTTTAAAGTGTCTGCGAACTGGCTGTCTGCGTAATGGGAGGACACCTTCCATGTCATTATCTTGTTGTAAAGGTGATGGTGCTGCACCGTGCTGTGGCTTACAGTAATTAAAGATTACAACATTATTAGTTGGTAACTATGTACACAGTAATATTCTTGGTTACGTTGTGCCGATATATATCAAGGTTTCGAACTCATGTTAAATTAAAAGTTACCAAAGTTACCAAAGTATCAAAGCATATAAAATATAAGATCTTTGCAATTGATAATGTTGTTTTTAATCAAAAGACATATTACTTCAGAATATTCCCAGCTTTGAATTGTATGTTGTAAAAGCAAGACAAGAGACAGGTATCTACGAAAATAAATAATTTTAATTTAGGATATATTAAACAACAGTGAAGTATTTGGCTGCAGACATCCGAAATCTGCGTCACCTTGATGAGGAAGTGTCGCTGTGCATCTGTCCCCGAGAAACCTGCAACAACAATATCAAAACAAAACTGTAAATATAGCAGGTGAAAGGAACTTAATGGAAACGTTGTCGTCAATGCAGCTGGTAGGAAAGAAAAATCTAGGCTCGGAGATTGGAGACAAGGGAATGAAGACTATTGGCTTTGCACATGAAGGTTTCAGATTTCATAACCTTGTTCCTGTGTAATACTATTTCGTCTTAGAAGTCGACAAAAATAACATAAAAACTAACGAACATTTATGATCTTGTCTTTTAGGTGATGACAGAAAATGTAAAATGTGACATATTGAAATTCTTCACCATTATATGTTCCTTAATGAAAACTATACTGTTGCAACAATATTTGGCTCTACGTTTACTTACACATATTAATATAAATTACTACACATTAATATTCTTGGCCGTGTATGTCGGCTAGGTTTAATATATTTGATAAATTTCATGAACCCACACAGAACGAAATCAGGAAAATGGCATTGTTGTGATGGCAGTAGACCAAATGCACATAAACAGTAATAGATCCTAAAGATAAGGCTTATCGGCTCCATAAATAATTTTGATTAAATACATTCTATAAATTAGTTCATGACCTATCACTGCAAATTACGATCTAATTCAAATTTTAATACAGCTTATTAAATATAATTAACTGTTTATCAACTATTGTTAATTTCACATGCCAAAATCACCTGTAAGAGTTATATATTTCACCATTTCACTGGCTAATCTTAGACAGGCTTTGTAATGACAACGCTATCGATTTCACCTGATTAGAATTTAATTATATGCACGTCAAAACTCGACCTATCAGATAACCAAGGACTACACGAGCGATGGAAGTAATAGGACGGGATTCAGAGGTCTTGTCAAACAACGCTAGTTAAAAGATGTACATAACAGTATTGTCAGTTTCACAACTCGGGGAGATGTAGATTTAATTTGCATGACAATACGCAGGTTGAGACGCACACATCTCCTGTCATTTCATCCTTCTGCCCAGTGCAATAGACAACGGCAATTAACACCACCTGTCATGAAGCTTAACATCAAGCTGCACATATCACCATGGAACACTACACTTTATGATTGATTCATACATATGCATGTGAACGTATTATTTACAGCTCCCCATACAGTGTGTTGATATATGATAGACAAATATTTTTCAACAGAAATAATTCTGGTAGTCAGTATTGCAGTATTAAGTTGTATTTCATAGAAACATTCGGTTCATTGAGCTGTTCCCTCTGTTTTAATATTAGCTGATAATGGCTTCATTTCGCCGGTGTTCAGTTTTAATGAAATTTGGTTTATTGGCAATAAATGTCAGAAAAACCTTAGATTTGATAGAACAAATGTGATATTTGCACTATAAGAGCAGATGCTAAAATAGATTCATAGCATAAACACAATTATCCATAATTCACAATTGTGTATGTTGATTGTTATTGACTTTGATTGTGAGCTTGCTATGGATATAGCAGTCAAATGAAAAGGAAATATTTTAATAGATATTACGAAAAGGAGGGTAGGACTTATGCAAGTGACTTTCTGACGTTTATCTTGGTTACAGCATTTGTCACACTCATGTGTATTACCACGGCATGTGACTATACATAAAGTATTTCCTTAACGACTATCCTGTTCATCTCGTTTTTGAACAAAATAAATATGTCATAAGCCTATGTTCAGCACAGTGGAAAATTCCCATATATGCTTTTTCATATCAAAGCAATACCATTTCACATTAGATAAACAAACTGACATCTCATTTCTACATACATGCACCAAAACCAAGTTGGCAATGCCCCATTTAAGATTCAAGAAAAAGCGCGTTAATATGACTGTGTGAAAAGATTATTTCTGAAAAGAGGCTCCTTCAGAAATTGGAGGTGAATGGCTGGAAGTTATAGCCAAAGAATCACTCTTATCACTTGAAAACTCTTTCAACATATCGTTTACTTATTATTCTATACTTAGCGAGGGCTTTGAAGACCTGCGATCGCTTAAAAGACAATTTTCATCATTTATCCAACGCTTTGAAGTGATATTGCGCGTCAAATCAGTCGGTGAAATTGACAACAGCTTGTTCATTAGTTAAGATATGGTCGTCGGTTCATTACAGGCGCCCCCTGCAGGGTAATTGATCCTCACTGGGTAGTTCGGTGCACTACTTTCTTTGGCGTAGATATGTTTACAAAGAGTGATGCGAACGTTTAGAATAGTTCACAAGATTACAAGGAATATGGCATTTAATCGTGCAATAAAGGATGGTATGTTTGGTTGCAAGAGCATGGAGCGTTTGGTATGCATTGAATAGAAAAAGATGTGATTTATACCTGCAAGGGCATTGTATTTTCACGGGTCGCCAAACAATCCCGCCATCTTGATTTTCGAACAATGGCGGCCATGACGTTGGATCATCGTCTGCTCTCTGTGACGTCAGATCATTAGCTGGTCGTCTGGGGCGAATGGACACTGCCCCCTCGGGAGAAACGTGCTTCTTTGATGATGTAATCATTTCATGACGACCACAAATCGAGCTGTCACTGTTTATAGGTAGCTAACTGAACCTATCTTTCGGTCATTATCAAGACGGAAATGTATTGCCTCAAACTGAAGATTTCATTCATTTGCAGTCTTTGAAGTCTGGACTTGACAACGAACTGTCATTCTATGGTCGTCATTTTAAGATTGCAAGCAGACTTGCGACAGGGTCTATGGGGAGTTCATTCTAATCAAAACAGTATATTTCATCTTACGTTTGAGAATATAGCTTTGAGTCAAGATATCACAGTTAATGCACCACCATGTTCAATAATGCACAACAGAAACTGCTATGACGGCTAATGTCAGTGGAGGTGAGGCACCCCTGACTGTAGACTCGTGTACACTGCTAACGGAGACATCATGGAAGAGGAAAATAGAGGTGCACGTGACACGTGACCATTGTACAGCGCAGCCGCAGCTGCCGACGGAAGCGACACACCAAACAATGGCGGAAGCATTGGTCTAGAGGCCATTCGAAGCTTTTCTAATTCGGCTTCTTGAAGTCGTTTGGCTTTTGCACGTCGATTTTGGAACCAGATTTTCACTTGTGTTTCTGTCAGATTTAGGGACGCTGAAAACTCGGCTCTTTCCGCTATGGAGAGGTACTGTTTTTCCCGGAACTTCCGCTCAAGCGACATCAGTTGTGTGGTCGTGAACGGGGTTCTTGGCTTTCTGTTTGGTTTGTGCTTACGGAGGCATGTTTTAGGACTTATTGGCTGTCGTTCTCCTATACCTGGAACAATGAGAAATACATCATGTATGTCAAACTAATATCGACGTCATTATTACATCCACAACACCACGAATTATCTATCATGTTATACTCATATGAATGGATAGGTATGATGAGATGAAATTGTTAAAATGCAGACAAGTCTCAATGTTGGTTGAAAGGTATTGCAGGATATGCTGTCGACCCGCCATTGAATTATTATTTCAACTTTGCCCATCTTCTCAAGACTTCGTTGAGCAAAGTCCATACATAATCTGCAGCTTGAATGCTTATTCTCAGTCATAAAAAAAGTTATTTAACAAGGACCACAACATCCCATAATACAAACATAAAACCTATGAACTACATAGTTCAGATGATCAAAGGACCGTCTCAATGAAACTCTTGAGGGTCAATTGTTGGATTTCGGCATGTCTACTTACGGTTTATGCAAAGTGCATGTTATACCACAGACATTACTGGGGCGGTATTGTGTTGGTTTACTGGTGTATAAAATAGCCCAGCAGTACATGTTGAAAATGTGATAGACTACAAATAAAAGTTCCAAGTATAGAGTCTTTAATCAGGCCTCGTGCAGAGTTTATATCACACATTGCGTTTTTCTTCAAAGTGTGAAATATTAGATTTAAATATTAAAATGCCACATCTTTATGCCTCTGAAAATTCTTTATGAACATTTTTCATGTCTTTGATATAAATATAATGCCTTTTCTTTCACGTCTGATTAATTCCAACTATTTAATATCGTGTTTTAGCGATGCGTTTTACATAAAAGCGTTGTCGGACATACATATTAATTTCGATATAGACACTCAGACGCCTTGAATACTGCCTGTATAAACACGATATCATATCCCCTGTTTATATGTGATATATGTTGACTGACTGCAATCCCATTTCTGTTAGTATGGATGAGAGGTTTCAATTTGTGGTGTTAGCGTTCCACGACCTCCTTAACAACTTGTCCCTCGTTAAGTGAATGACTAAATCTACAATCACGAACTATTATCCGATGCTGGAGAACAATGCTTTCAATAGGAGGATCTTTAGGCGATTTGTATTTTATGCATTCTCTAAACTTTCAAATGTAAATTAAGCATGTTGTCGTGCTATGGTCATTTACACTTTCACACTGTTTACCTTTATGTCACATCAGTATGCTTTGTCAAGTAATCATTAACACTTTAACGGCCTTGTCTCCTAAAATCCATACGGACTGTTAAATGCTTCACTCTTTAAACTGATTAGTGAATTGCTTTCCCTGTATGGATAGTATACGATTAACTCATGCGTATTTGAAGGCATCGCCTGATAAATACCACCCAGCTGCTGCTATTCACAGCGATCTGTCATATATTCGGTGAAATACATTATTGTACATTTCAAACGTTCTGACTACAGAACCACAAAGTGCCTTTGTTCGTGTGCAGTGAAAGTGACAAGTTGATCGCGCGTAGCATCAGAAATGAAAACAGACTTACAATCGAAATGATTCGGACGGTGCAATTCAGTTCATTACAGTCGTTGTCATGTTGATTTCAATTTTTGTGAAATCTAACGACTCGTGTGACACGGAGACCGATATAGACATGGGTGTACTCATCCTGCTACAGGTGATACACTGTCAGTAGCAATGCAGGTTATTGTGTAGATATGGACTGAATCTGCCAGGACTTTACGTAGAGAGTTAGTAGCCTAGGTTCACAACGATAAATGCATCATAAAGACGCTGCTATACGTCAACCTCCAATGGACTGAGAACATAAAATCAGTCAATAATACTGAATATAAGATCGTACCATTATTTAAAATATTAACCATATTATCAATTATCGATTTGAAGTAATTGGTGATTTCAAGTGGTGTTTGTTCTCTACGTATGTTTTGGCAGGTATTAGGTAATAAATCATAAAATGATAGTAACAGAGACACTCAAGACGTCAATAATCATTGATTTTATGTGTCAGATCACCAGCATAAAGAATGATCAAGACATTTAGATTTCAAAATGAGACTTTTCTCCTTAACAATGACGATATATTTCAAAGTGTACCAGTCCAAACACTAACCCCCTGATCAGTCAACACAGCTCTTCGTCCACAAACCATCTCTCCAGAAATAAACCGGTTCAATTTGTAACGTTACAAGTCGTATCGATATGTTAGAAACGTACCCCAAGGAGCTCCCTATTAGAAAATTGTCCTATATCTTAACACATAGAATTTCACGAAGCATGGAACTGCCGTGTAGTGTTTCATTAATTATGTACACGTTGATCTATTATAATGAGGAGTTAATTGGTCTCCGGGGACTTATGTCTGCAGACAGGAAACCACAAGGCAGCAACCAACCATAGTATATATTACGCTGTAAAACCGAGCTGCATTTCCTTCGTTCCGCCCGTTGAGCTGTGTTCCGGAAGTGACTTTGTATTAACTTCAGTACCTCTATGACATTGTCATATATTTCATACCTCATTCTCAGTCGACCAGACAAAAAATATATATTCCCACACTGTTTCATATTTAGCTCGGTATCAAATAGAAGAAAACAAGGTATGAGTTTATAATTTTATTTCCATCAAATTTATTCCTTTCAGGATCACATCTATGTAAATGTGAATACACGCCAGATGTGATGTCTTTCCTCTTAGTGATATTAAAATCGCAATTATATATTCCTACTGTTTGAAACAGAATTATCACGTATAGTTTATATCTAATTTAGAACACTTATCCTAGCAATCATAAACGTTACTGGGCATTTTTTTATTAAATCGTTTTTATTAAGTATTTAATCAGGAAAAAACAAGCTGAAATGTTCTCTTAATTCAAGGCACGTGAATAAGATACCATATATTCATCGTTTCATATCTCGGACAGCTTAGTTCCAAACAGTCGTAAAAATGAATATCAGGTGATTAATTGATATAGAGGATGTATTACCCTGATACCAAACACCGAGTAAATGGTCTCTGTTTTCCCCAAACTATGTCTTAATTTATAATATTTATTTTACTAATCTTTGTCACTTATTGGAGACAGTGGTGATTATGTTAGAAACATTGGTCGACTAATGCACTGCGCGTATACAGGGCGATCTGTGTGGGGTTATATGAGTTTATTCGATTATTTAACATAAACCTCTACTGTTTCCCAACTAAACACACAGCTGTTAGAGAGTAGCCCCACGGGGTTATAACACCCATTAAACCTGCATGTGCCATCGGTAGGTTCATTCATGGAGCTGCGTAATAAAGTAATACGTTTATAAAGTTAAATTTGATTCCTAAACATAATTTTGGCTTGCATTCTATCGTTATCCGAGCGTAAAATTAAACATTAGACTCACAAAGATATTGATCGATATTGTTAATGGTATAAATATGGTGTACGTGTATTTCGCCTATCAGGATCGTTTTCGGTAACGTGTGGCGATGAAACAAACACAAAGTTGAAATATGTAATTCAATATAAGGCACTGATGTAACTGAATATTATTCAGATTTATCAGGCGTCACAGGTTGTACTGCCAATCGGTAAAAAATGTGCAATCAGACGTGATGTCTTAAAACAAGCGCAATATCTCGACTGAAGAAACGACGTTTACAAACACCACGCGTTCAACAATCGTTCGTTGTTGGTATATACCTTGCTCGTTCAGGGCGGTGCAATAAACCCACTTATAGCCACTGTTGACATTATTAGTGTAAACCTAGGGCCACTTAGCCACTGGGCAGTGATGGCCACTCTCTCATGATTAGCCCATTAACATATTGTTAGATACAATCGATGAGCTATCTACATGCTGGTTATATAGGTGTAATTGACAACATAATGCTGTGTAGATGGTTTGCCGACTTCCCCGAGGCTATGTGAGAAATAGGTGCGAGATTGTGATATGTACATGCTTGAACTGATATATACACGACATGATGGTTGTGCTGTAGGTAATACAGGCAAATAAAGACACGAGGCCACATATCCTACCGATATCGACTAGTTAATGGATACAAGTGATTGTAGAAGTACCTGCTTATAATGACATGTAAATATCATGCATGATATTATGGTAGAAAGTTATACTAGTTTCATGCAAAAGCTGAAAGTCACCAAGCATATATTTCTGAATTCATCATAACTTCGTACAACAAAAGAATTGATTTGCACCGAAACAATATTTGCAATGTGTTGGGATATGTCATATAAAGTCTGGAAACAAATAACGTTTTCTGTGCATTTCAATATATCGGAAACCATCCACCCGTATTAGCATTGTGACTGGTATCATAGACTGAATGCGTGCTATGAACAGAGATGAAACTGGTAAATTGAATCTAACATCATATCCACTTTATCCACTTGCAATTTAGGGGTGTCAGAAATTTTATTTTAAACATAATTGTTTTCTTAGAAAAGGGCGGTTCGTATACGACGTCTGTTTAGCACAGCCTGATTATTCTGTACATGGGATCAACAGATTTCAAATTCCGTGTTTTGGTTTAGCTTGTGATGTATTTTGTATCTGCAATACTGTCTTAATCCTTTGTACAGCATAAATATTTAAAACAACTTGTAAATAAACTATTTCGGAGATCATATCGTATACAAGCATAGTGTAACCGTTCTGCAAACATAAATACCTTGTTACAGATATCACATTCAATCGTTTAATACTCAACAGTGGTGTTATTTAGGTGCGGATGCGCGCTATCACCTGCAGTTACTCGACAAAAACTGTGTATTACTAAATAAAAATGATGGATTTTTGAATGCATGGAAATGTTCTATTGAAGGGACATGAAGACTTTGCAGATAACAGCAATAGTAGTCAAATCATGCGAATAAGACTGTCAGTTGTATTATGCTGCAAGTTGCACATATAAAACTGGATATTTAAAAATCACCACAAAATGCTTGAAATAAGTAGATTCATACTCAGAATACTAAACTAACGTGAGTCTACTTGCATTTTACATGCACTGAATATCAGCGGAATAAATTTACAAACTTATACCAGTCCCTTCTCCGTGTCTGTGAACTGCAAGTTTACAAAATCATCAGTGATTTTGAAAAAATACAATAACTGGGTTCATCCAGGTAGTGTAAGTTCACGTACTCAAATTCTCTTGATTATCTAACCGTGTCTGAAAACAGCTTAAGCACTTTGGAAAGCATTAGTTAATAATTGAACATGTTGTCACAATAACGCATCCCGGAGGTGTGATCGTGGTGGCATACAGCGATGGTTCAACAGTGTCAGTGCACCTGACAACTAGAATTGCCGTTATTAACATACAGTTTTTAAAACCCAAATCGATGTTTATTGTCAGTAAACGGCGTGACATCCAAATTGCGTATCAAACGTTATATTTTTAAAATATATTTAAAATATATGCTGAAACAGCTCAGCCAGAAAACAGTACAATATTCGTGGTGTTTTGTAAGATTTTCCTTATTTTTATAAAGAAAGGTTTGGTAGCTATAAAGACTTTAAGAAGAAATAACTGGATATAATTTTATCAAAACTTTCGAATACGTACCATTTGCATGTTGAAATCTTGAAGCATAGTACCAAGATGGAAACGATGACGTGACAGGACTGACGGGTGGCCATCTGCCCTCCACCCCTGTGGCTGAGGGTGAGTCTGGGGGGCTGGAAGGGGGAGAGCGGCTACCTAGGGTGGAATTGCTTTGCTCTGGGCTCGCGGGTCGTCGCTCGGGTTTAGCGAGAATATCGTCAACGGAGAAGGAACATCGGGTCGATTTGACAGGAACACATTTTTGCTCGTCTTTTCTCGAATCCTTTCCGTCTGTTGTCGTTTTGGAATCACTAGGGGTACTAGGTGTCTTTAGAGAGTCCGAAGTCACACTAACTTCCAAATCTAAACCGTACATGTTGCTAGTTGTGTCGACGTCGACTTGTGTCGTCCGCACTCGAGCGGTATCGTCTGCTTCGCTCTGACTGCCGACAGCACTCACTGCTATCGGCGTGAAGGCTGAGTTGCTGCTTGTTTTCAACGACATTCTAACCTCAGATTCTCGTGAGTGAATCTCAATTTCAATACATCAGGTCAAATTAATCTTCTAACTTCGTCAACGGTGTTTCCTCTTTTCTTGAAACGAAACCTCGCATTCTACGAACAAAGCCCCGCCCCCGACAGCTAACCAGCGAATGGAGGAAATGACATCACGAAATGCTGCAATGTGATTGGTCGCTTGGCGTGGTAGTTACAAATGATTGACGGTTCAGCGCGGGGCGTCTACCGTCTCAGCGAAGAGATCGTTTGTACACCAAAACCTAGCGATGTAAGCAATTTGTGTCGCATCTCCTATATTAGCTGGCGCTGACAGGCCCGACTCGGTCGAGCGGAAAATGCATTAGTATTTACAGCACGGCTGCGGCTTAGTTTGTAGAGCAATACACATGTTGGGAAATTACTTGGCGAATATGGAATCTCTGCATCAATTACACCAGACTTGGTGCGATATTAATTTAGTTAAGCTTTCAAACAATGTAACAATATCGAAACGCTCAGGGAGCGTGGTTTATTGATAGCAAGGTGAAATTTCCTTTGAATTAAATTTGGCTAATCGTCTTTGTGACACGGCCTTGAAGTAATAACTATTTTAAGAATTTCCCCCAAGTAGAAATAAATTTAAAATTCACGATTTTTTAATTATTTATAGAATTAGAAAACACATGCTAACTATGAATCAATAAATGTTTGGTTCATAATTTTGAATTTTACATAAAAATAATGGAAACCAATAATTTTGTGCATTGTTTTCATTCATTTTTAAAATATACGATGCTCTTCAAGAGTTGTTTCAGTACCACGATTACATTAAGACAATTACGATTGATATATTTCAGAACGAATTTGTTGCACCTCGCGGAACATCAAAGTGAAAGATATCATGATCCAACACATAAGATATACTAATTTAAAATTCATTTCTTTTGATCAAAATAATTTGCTTTAATCTATCACCACATATCTCACCTATATATCTAAGTAAGTAAATTCCTATACATCATTTATTCTCAACAGTGTCAAATCGTAAATAATTTTAGAAATCGCTTTATATCGCTTCCTCCAATCTTCCTATTAAAAAGTCAACGACGGCCTTTTTTATTCGTCATGATAAGGGTATCTGCCTACACGCCCAATCTGACGAGAGGTGAAATTACCTTTCTTATCTTGATGGTACGACAAGCCCCGGCCTTACCCTCGGGCACAATACTACGCATGCGTGGACAAACACAATACCCGGATGAGCGAGCCCACTCTCTTCAACATAAACGCGCATGATAACATCACTGTGTATAGCTTAACACTCGTCAGCAATAGCAGGCAATTTCGATACCTCTAAACATTCCCAAATTATTTGCAATTTAAATTGTAAACATACCCACCGTTGTCGGTAGTAAAACGATGCCGTATAGAAGTCAAGTCCGGTGACGACCATTTTTTGTCCGGTTTATATCGCCCGATCTCTTTAATGTGACATTTGGCGATACCCCGGTCCGGGACCATCTGATCCGGTTTTCGTTTTAAAAAGAAGTAAAAATTAGATAAAATAGCATGAAATTTGCGCTTGAAAAGTTGACATAGATAGGCAACATGAGATGGAGGTTTACTTTATTTCATCGAGAGAAACGCTAAGGCCTCGATTACTAGACATGTGTGGTTATGTAAAGTAGAATGTATAGAAATTATGGGTGATTGATTCCAGCGATGCCATATCGAATCTGAGTAAACGGACACAAATTGAAATAACCGAATCCTGAAGACTTGTGCCCAAAAGTAACCTGCGTTTCCTAACAAGAATTAATTTAAAAGAAATCCGTGTTAGAGGATATTTCATCAACAGTTGAATATAAGCTTGGCTATGAGGTAACTTCATTAATTCGACTTTGCAAGACTTCAATATGAAACGGTTCTTGAACAAGGCGACTTCATCTAGACGTATAGCAAAATATTTCTCCGTTTGACTGATCAAACACATTCGCTCAATCAAGTTAATTTTGCTGTTAGAAAATGTAGCAATTGTTACAAGAATATGTTGGCCGTAGATTTCAGTCATTGCTGAAATGCCTATAGTTCAAAGGTATAACCATCATTTTTGTTCAGTGTTTGAAACGGTTGAAGAATTGCACCAGGAGACACTATCATAAGACATTTTGAAAAAAATACTAATATGAAAGTTATAACATCACGTCCAGATATGAAGGGTTGCGTCACTAAAGTAGTAGATTTTTAGGTCGATAAAATGTGTTCGTTGAAACCGATTACTAAATGAATGAACGTGAGGTACACGTTTCAGGGTTAAAACGGTCTACTTTACACTAGATATCCACATTGTATCTACTGTTCGTGATAGTGGATTCTATATTCGGAACATTACAAGAAGAATATAGATGTTTACAGGTTCAAAACGTAAACAATTCTACCTTTCATTAACACAAACGCATGAATAGGGGCAAATATATCAATACACATAGCAAACATTTTTATATATTTTTTTTACAATCTTGTATTATGAATTAATATTTATAAGTTCATCTGTCATGGTTTCCAATATTTAATAGCTATTCTTTGATCCTCCTATTAAAAACAATATTGATGCGGTTCCGCTGTCACTTTGATACGACAAACAAATTATGTAAATTTGATTGACTAAAACATTTAGAAAGATATGCATCTAAAATGACTCAATAGGAGTTATGTTGGAATTTATGGTAGAAAACATTATTGAATTTTAACACGACCTGTCAATCAACATGACAGGTTTATTATCAAGATGTCATGTGTGCAAAAATATGTAAATATCATGTCACGTTCACAGTATATTAAAACAACGGTAGATTGAATTAAATGTATTTGAATTTGTCGCATGTTAACAAATTACAATGGATGTGAATAGTACAAATATAACGTGGCTGCATTTCAACATAGTTATCAAAATGTATTCGCAAACAAAGGCTTATGTACATTTACACAGTTGTGTGACTGACATATGTTATATTTAATAGTCTTCTAGCTGTCAAACTAAAACTAACAAGATTGCCAGCTAAACGCATGGAGGAATTAGAACTTGCTGATAATTGATATAACAGGCATCATAAAAAAACAATTACACATACTGATAATACATATTGATGTTTGGTACAAATTTCTTTTTATATGTCCACGATATATTCCACACTGCTTTATAGTATAAGATCAGATTATACTTTATCTGTTTGTGTTTATGACAAATCTACTTTTGTTCAGCAGCAGGTATGTCGGTAGTTTTGTATAGGTCGGATGAGTGAATACCGCGTTCAAATCAGTCTGCTGTGTTTGCAGTCGGTATGTTGGCTGTTTGTCTTGTCGTGTGAGTGAATATTGTTTAAAGCCGTAGTC
Source organism: Haliotis laevigata (assembly GCA_008038995.1). Classification (NCBI taxonomy): domain Eukaryota; kingdom Metazoa; phylum Mollusca; class Gastropoda; order Lepetellida; family Haliotidae; genus Haliotis; species Haliotis laevigata. Next base: position 17,659 of record VKKT01010952.1, on the reverse strand, counting down.
TGAGTGAACATTCATGTTTTATCTTTTATCCAGCTGTATCACTGATGTCTGTATATAACCCAGCATATGCAAGGCGGACTAGTGACTGATGTCATGAACGACCATGAGGGGTCACTGGCACACAACCAACCACATCCTGGCTAAACAATCCCCGTTACTCTTGTCATCAATACGTGCATGTTATACCAGCCACCTAGGGACGTATTATTGGATCACCTTGTGCAGCTGGTATATTACACATTCAACATATTACTTACAAAGTTACGCTTAAAGAGCCCTTAAATTAATTCTTTAAAGCTTACATTTTAAAGTCCATACGTTTTCAAATCTTAAAATGTTATTTTAACCTAAGAAATATGTTATCTGTGTAAAACGCATCTATCACAAACATGATAAGTGACAGACTCACTAGAAGATTAATTACGATGTAACTTGATCTTTTTTTCAGCAGGCTATTCCTGCAAAGTCATTCGAAACGATATTAACTCAAGTTATTAAGTCCAAAGCCATAGCGTAGATTGTACACAGGGTGTAGGTATCCCCGTCTTTTAAATAGCCCCTTGTCCTGACGAAAGTCTCTTAATGGGACATAAAATTACAAAACGGTCTTTCATACAAGGATAATCATCCGGAAAAATGGTTTATTCTTTATCTTTCTCGCTTAGGAGGGTTATAAAAGTATGGGCAAGCTTTACAAAAAATGTTTTGTAACAAATGGCCCCTTGCTAGCGGAAATTCAACATTCCCCAACCCCAGAGTCATAAATCCTTGGAGAAGGTTCATATTTGCCCACAAAGTTAAATTTGTTTACATTTTGTTGGCGGATGAATACTTTAGGGTGAATTACTCTATCACGCTCTGACGGATTCATTCGCGACAGGATAAAGTTCCTGTTCGTCCGGCGACAGAAAAAGCCCAGTCATTACATTATCAAGGCGGGTGTGCAATCTACTGACCTTCGTCCAGTGTCTTTAAAAATAAATCACCTGAAATATGAGAAGTATTAACTTGTAGAAACGAAAGTTAATGTAACGACTACTTGGTATGGTAGATGACCTAACTGTGAAAATAACACAAAGTAGCGTTCTTGTTAAACGTGTATAAATTGATAGAATATCCTTCTCCAAAGTGTGACCTGTTGAAAACGCATTACTGTACTGACACATCGCTAAATCATTGAAGAACAATACGCTAAATACATGTAATGAGGTTTAAGTTTCTGTTAAAACCGCATCTCGAATGTGCTCCAAAAACACCAACCGAACTATGTTTATGTTATGTTGGAACATTTCGAAGAATGTTGAGAAAATTACAACTGATTCTAAGTTATAGTGTACACTGTACAGGTACAAAAAATGCCCGGATATAAGAGTCCAGATATTTGTGCTGATCAAAACTCCTTTATACAGTATACGTAAATTGCATATATCTTGAAAAATCTGTTGTTTACATGTCATGTAATACTTACGTAAATAGTTACTTTTACAAGAAACCTTTCGCTTCAGGAACCTTTTATCTGAGGTGCTAATGTCATGTCTATTTCACGAACAATCAGCTGTCAAATGTCTGTCTCAAGGACTGTAGAATTATAAGGTCATTACCCAATCAGCGATACAGTATTAGCACAACTGATACTGTTTCAGCGTTAGTGGTGACGTAATGACGTTAAAAAGTAATCGTTAACGTCAACTGATAAAGCAAGTGAGGTGCTTCTCGACGTACGCCTAAATAACCCCTACAGGAGTGGAAATAAGGGGTGTGGGTCTATCGTGAATGGGAGAGGGCGTTAGCCGGCAGATCCCCCAAGCAATTTAGTGTATTACTTGTCATTAACAAGCGTTCCTTGTCACACTGAGGTGGAGATACATGGCTAATTACGCTCGCTCTTCATCAAATTTAATAAGTAATGTTATCACCTACTTGTTCGCTGGTATGAAATTAACACTGATTGATAGCTTGTCTATTTCACCGACAGGTGCACTCACAAACCACCCCTATACCTTGCCGCTCTCCTACTGCCAATAATATTTACAATGAGCTATTTATCAAACTGCCTCATTTTGGGCAATTTTCAGCCTAAGAGTGTCTGGTTTGAAGTGGTTCAGATACAACATCGAACGTTGTTCGTGGGAACGTGGAAGACACGAACTACCATGGAGAACCTTTGAAGTTCCTCTTTACCGATTATAGTTTAGGACATTTAGTACAGCAACCATATATACAGATATAGTTAACACGTTTGTTGAACATTAAAGAGATACTGCTAATGCCAGATAATACCATCCTATCTACACATATATCTAAACATTATGGACACCAGACAGGTAATAAGTTTTTTGGGGTTATTTTTATTGTTGTAACTTACAAGTCACAACAATACAAATAACAAAATAAACGTACAAGCTCACACTCAATAAACTTAGTTGAGAATGGTTGAGACTATGTTTACCATGCGCCACTGCCCAGAGCAATACACTGCATAATGTGAACGAATGATCCCCATTCAATATTTTCCATTCAATAATGGCGAATACACATGATGCCTATGTAATCTAAATTTACCTATCCGGGGCAACTCGAGCAGTTTTTGAGATCAGGTTTCTGTCTGTGTGTCCTTCCTTAACTCTGTATATTATATTTCAATATCACCAATGATAATCACAACCACCTCACTTACGAAATGTCACGCTTGTATCCTAAGTACCAAGCCGTGCGACTTCCCATTTTTCCTGGTGCCTTAGGTTTGGTACCTCCCAATCTCTTGACTGACCTTGACAGAGTGCCCGGGCTTGTAGGCAGGAACCGAGCACCCTCTGACACTGTGGGTACCGTAGAAGGTTTCAGTGTTGCGGAGTTTAACTTCTCGGTGGGTTCTGCTGGACAGTGCCGGTTCCTTGGCTGCGTGTGGAGGGGGCTAGGTACCTGAGCTGATGACGTGCCAAGCCAGTCTGTGTCAGGATCACTCGAACCCTCTTGCTGCGAACATTTACTTTGATTTGTAAAAACTAATAATGATAATAAAGAAGATTGTGCATAGTTCACTTAAATTATAACACTGAACAAAGCCGACGAAAATCTATTTAATTTTCTATAATCTTAAAAATATGTGGTTTAATAAAGGTTGGAGCAGTGTCATGACCGTGTTGTAGATTACAGTTGTGAAGAAACCAAAGAACATATGCTACCCCGTGTGCTCCTGGTTTTAGTAATTAACTTCACCTTGTGTTATCACAAATGGCAGTAATAGCTGTAATTGAAGTAGTGGTCTACTTATAGTAGAAGTTGTCGATGTCGAGGCAGTAGTCGTCTTCGTGGTAACAGAAGTAATAGCAGTGTTTGAAGAAGTAGCCGTGTCTTTATTGGAACTAAAGTTTAGGAACTATGGAAACATGGTTACTGCTACAGATGTCAACTTCCCACCCTTTCATCATTATGTAATAACACTATTCTTATGGTGATACCAATTCCACTGTACAATCCCGATTACTTCATATCAACATGTGTTTATATAGCACTATCAGACAGTGTTGAGACCAGGTGTTCTCCAATAGGTGGGCGTGTCCTGTCCCACCCTGTCACAAAACTGAAAGGCAAATTAAGGCGAATTAATTGTTCACATAAAGACAACTCCCGAAAATATAGTACAAGTCAAACTAGTGAATTGCATCCAGCGTCATGATTGTCACTATGGGCTGAATTTGGAAATATCCTTCACATGTCTAAGATGAAACTTTGTTTAAAGGTCTGCTGATGGCTGGAATCCTGTAGCCCTGCCCAAACAACCTTTGAGGACACGTATCTATGAATATCTTTTTTGAAAAGACCATGATCGACTGATTGTATCTCGAAAGTTGTAAGAAGTAGACATCCAAAGATTGAGTTGCAGCAATTATACTTCGTATAAAGGAAAAGTTAAAGGACTGTTATGAATGCAGGTTACCACTCTTGTAATGTAGTTTTGTGAAATGAGTTGCTGCCAATGTGCATATCTGAATAATACGAAGCGGTTTGACTGGTCAGTTATTGCTAATCGGGGTTCGTAAATCAGTGAACTGCCATTGGATATTTGACCATAATCGAACGATACCAGATATTCGATCTGCTTGAAGTCCTATTTAAACTTCATGGCCGAATTCCACTGTATTCATTGGGACAGTGCACCCAGAGATTCCGATTCCTATTCTCACAGAAACAGGTCTGCAAGAAGTTCAGCACAATGGGTGCCCACGAGGAACTAAGAACATTCAATATTGACTTCCCCATATCAGTTTAAGAAAAGATTGGACTAAAACTGGGAGTGTTTTGAAAAACTTATTATCAAAGGATATCACACACAGTGTGGCTATTTACTAATGTTTTAAACAGCGTTTCCCGTTTAGTCATCCTTGTTACGAAATAACGGACCGCCGTGAGGGATTATGGGATATGCCTCGAGATTTCAACGTGACATGGAGACAGATTAGCATATACGGGGTCTCCTTAAGTCGGGAGATGCTATAAACTTATTGAAATGACTGCTCCAAGGAATCATACATGAACGTTAAGACATCCTGTTAGAAGATAAAATTCAATTTTACGATGGGAACTTTCGAAAATCGATTTCCCAAGCTGAAAAAGGGCAATATGCCATATTGAGAATGAGACCGGGTTCGATGTTATCTACAAATGTTAATCATTAGATATATTCATTACGCGACATCGCCCGGAGACAGGGTGACTAATAGTTCTGCCTATGTACAATTAAATGGTTCAGCGAGCTTACGTATCCTTCATGTCACATACAAGTTACCAGGCGTAGATATCTGTGTTTGCCGACGGCGGTCATGCTGGTAACTCTCTGTTGGAGAACAACACTCCGTCATCATGCATATCCATTGGTACTATGTGTATCTGTTTCCGATTCTGACATACCTTTTGTTTTGTGACGAATCGTCCAATACCATCATCTGCATTGTACCAATAGGCATTCGTACATTTTCTCGTATACCGAATTACGTTTGAAATATAAGTTTCGTTATTTTCAAGAAACGACAAGTTGTTTTCGTAAAATATTTTCATTTAAAAATATGCCTTATATGTGTTTTGTTTCATCTCTGCATGTGTCTTTTAACTTATTATCTCGACTGAATCTGAATTCGTTGAATCTCACTATATATGGAATAACGATTATGAATCTGGTGACCACTGGTGACTGCATCATACTTCTGAAGTTTTCCTGGCAAAGGACAAAATCAACCTAATACTTTTACAGACTAGCAACGTTAAATTGTCAATGCAACGAAATTGCGTATTTACGTCACAACATTCCACCCATCTCACGACACGAATCTCCACACATCAGCAGCAGCAGCATCAGTAGCAGCAGCAGCAGCAACAGCAGTAGCAGCAGCAGCAACAGCATGATGTTTCTCATTTCCAAGACTATGCTTCGTGGGTTTATTGAAAGGGTTTTATTTAATGTATATTCGCGAATCATCAATAAAATGATGTACATCTGTTCACACAGGAAGGGGTAGAAAGTGAGTGAGTAGGTGAGTGAGTGAATATAGTTTTACGCCGCTTTTAGCAATATTCCAGCAACATCACGGCGGGGGACACCAGAAATGGGCTTCACACATTGTACCCATGTCCGGAATCGAACTCGGGGATTCGGTGTGACGAGCGAACGTTTTAACCACTAGGCCACCCTACCGCCCCAGTAGAAAGTGAAGTGCCGTCCCCGGTCACTAAGCACACTGACCAACACGTGACCGACTTCCTGACACTCGCCTCGATACCCGACAAGCAGGGCAAGATGTAGATCTGTGTGAGAAAGGCAAGCATATTAGAGCACGTTAACTGCCACAATGCTGCAAAATGTAAGTCATAACCTTTCATGTCGAAATTAACGACCCTTGAAATTCGTCTTTGGCTCCCGATATCACAGAAGGAGTCGCTTCAAACCAGAGGATACATTGTGTCTCTTGTTCCAACTCCAAACACCACCTCGAAGGTTTCGCACCTTACTCCCGAACTCCCTACACATTAGTGACGACATTACGGGTAAGTCTATCGGTGGACAGCGATCGTCTGTTCCGGGAGTGACACGTTTCGCCCACCCTGTCCCCATCGGGTGTCGTGGGGTTGTTAAGCCACAATAAAAGCCGGTCAGACTGGCGCCACAAACGCTGGCTTCAAGTGTATCGGATTCCCCAGGAAGCAAGAAGGGACGAGTTCGATTCTCTCACTTCCTCGTCAAGAACATACCTTTTTATTTGTCGACTATAAACTCACCGCTGATCCAAATAAATTGTGCTTATCTCTCAAACTGCCAAAATTTGACCTTTTCTACCTTTCTCGCCCCGAAGAACCTTTCGGAGACTCAGAAATTTAACGCCATAGTTAAAAATAATCGTGGAGTCGTCCGCAATTAGTCCGGGTTTCAGTTGCCTCATTTAAAAGAAGGTAGTATATATTTAAAGATTTACGGGCTAACAACCGGGTCAGTGTCTAACAAAATGTTTATATGGGTAAAGATAGAGAAGAAAGCCCTTCCAATTGTGGAGGGGTCATGTTTCCAATAAAATGCACAAATTTCTCACAAAATAGAATCTCAGAAACGTTATCAAAGCCGTCTCATCCTGATGTATAGTGTCTGGCATAAATGAGACCCGGGATGGTTT
>VKKT01010952.1:0-10981 GCA_008038995.1 Haliotis laevigata | reverse complement strand
GTTTAAAATTAAACACTGATGGTAATTCTAACCAGATATTCACTGACGGATCCAAGTAAAGATAACTCGAAAATTAAATTCTTATCATTTACATACTTGTGGGGATTCTGTAGAATTTACACCTTCTCCGGAGGTTTTTAGACGGAATTTGTTTTGTATATGAGAATGGTTTGTAGACTGATCTGTTCTCATGTTCTATATATCACATGCATGTGCTTGTGATTGTTCGAGCCTCTATTGGACAGAGGTCTACGGCGATATTATCGTGCTCTATTCAGTTATCATTTTCAATACAAGGCAGCAAATAATAAATCGAAACATATTTTGAGGTCGTTACTCGATTCTTCAACATTATCTGTCATTGACATTTGAACGTACTGTGACTTTAACAGCTCCCCACATGTATCTCAATCCTATCATCTCACTGTCATATCAATCCCTCATTTTCAGTCTCTATTTTAATCTCTTACACTTCAAATAAGTACCTTTATCTAACTTTCGTTCTTCGACTGAAACATATCTGTTTCACAAAAAGTCTAACTGGTAAACGTAATAACAATAAAAGTATGCCAATACCGCTCCAGATTACAGAAGTTAGGAATAGATATGAATACACCATCCCAACCCCCAAACCCTATATATAGTCAAGGTTTGTTAATATGTTAGCAAAATTGTCAACTTTCAAAACTTGTAAGGGAAAAGTAAAACGACTGAAGCATGTTATTAAACAGTGATACATCGTTACTGTTACAGATTCACAATTGCTGAGATTTTCCAAAGAACACAGAACTGACATCGAAGCCTGTATAATAGCGGTATATGTTACTTTATATGGTGAGGTAGTTTCGTCAGGAAAAGAAGACATGGAGAGAATCTTTGTTCTTGTAGCCATAGGAGTGAACAGGAAATTCTTTCAAATCTGTGGTGATTAAGATCACTACAGCCAAGTCTTAGACAGGAGGGAATTTCCTGAAAGAACCGTGATACGAAATTAAGACCGAAATAAGTTGTGACTGATTATTGATCATTTTATAAAATATTAATTCGTTGAAGTATCTTCTTTCACGTTGTGGCTTAAAGTTGATTTCTCTGTATATCGTGTTTTGACTGGTACCCCCAACATCGTATTAACCGCATCTCCAACACTGCCAACGTCCCGTAACTTCACCCAATTGTCTATAACATACCCTTCATTGAATTTCATCTCTATCCATATCAAATGCCATGTCATCCACCCCTCAACTTCTATCCCATCAACACCCTTAATCTCTTCCGGTCAACCCTTCCCCATTACTCTAATCCCTTTCACTTCTCAGCGCGTCTCATCTATCTCCACCCCTTATATACTCCACCCCACCCCCAAACCCTTCTACCTGTAACCCTGCCCAGCTATCATCTCCTCCACCCCTCAAAAACACCCCCCACCCCCAAACCCTTCTGCCTGTAACCCTTAGCTGCTATTACCACCTCCACCCCTAAAATACACCACACCACACCACACCACCCCCAAACCCTTCTACCTGTAACCCTTAGCTGCTATCACCACCTCCACCCATCAAGTACACCCCATCCCACCCCCTCCCCAAACCCTTCTACCTGTAACCCTTAGCTGCTAATACCACCTCCACCCCTCAAATACACCACCCACCCCCAAACTCTTCTACCTGTAACCCTTAGCTGCTATTACCACCTCCACCCCTCAAATACACCACCCATGACCAAACCCTTCTACCTGTAAGACCCCACCCCCTTGCTGTCACCTCGTATGTACGAGTATTGGGTCAGTCAAAAACTTGTCCCCGTGCCTAGTGGCCGCCACTAGTTAGCTCTATCTCTCCCATTCACCCCGCGTCGACGTATCTCTGTCGGTGTCGTGATGTCTGATGTAGATGGGCCAGATACTGCAGGAAGAGTATAAAACATTATAGTCTTTTAATGATATTTGTCCATGCTGAGATACTAGACACCGTATCCCAAACACTATTGCGATTTCCTGCCTCCGACCAGTTAATTCAATTACACATAAACAACGGGAGGTGTACCTATCTGAGCAACGCGTAATGTGCAATTATTAATCATCATGGGGGTTACATCGCTCCAGATGTGCTGCCTGTCTTCATCCCGTAGCTGTGAACAACCTGATTATAAATGGCATACATACACCGCTCAGAATTAACACACATATACAACCAAAACCGTACCTACAGTGAACAACGAACACATGACACAACCAATAAGTCTACCACAAACACACACGCGCAGACACACACATGCACATTGCATATATCACAAACAGACACAATGTACCTACCACAAACAAATACGCCAAACACAAAGTGTATCAACCAGAAACAAACCTAATGTATCTACCACAAACACGCAAAAGCAAAGTATGTACCGAGAAGACACCGAATGTATCTACCACAAACATACAATTGCATCGACCACAAACACACATATATTGTATCTACCACATGCAGACATACACTGTATCTACCACATGCACACTAAATATATCTACCACAAATACACACTGTACCTACCACACGCACACTAAATATATCTACCACAAATGTACACTGTACCTACCACACGCACACTAAATATATCNACCACAAATACACACTGTATCTACCACACGCACACTAAATATATCTACCACAAACACACACTGTATCTACCAGACGCACACTAAATATATCTACCACAAATGCAGACTGTACCTACCACACGCACACCAAATATATCTACCACAAATGCACACTTAATCAACCACATGCACACTAAATATATCTACCACAAATACAGACTGTACCTACCACACGCACACCAAATATATCTACCACATATACACACTTAATCTACCACATGCACACTAAATATATCTACCATAAATACACACTGTATCTACCACATGCACACTCAATATATCTACCACAAATACACACTGTACCTACCACACACACGCTAAATGTATCTACACATAATACACGTGTATGCAAATATATCTACCACAAACACACACTGTATCTACCAAACGCACACTAAATATATCTACCACAAATACAGACTGTACCTACCACACGCACACCTAATATATCTACCACATATACACACTTAATCTACCACATGCACACTAAATATATCTACCATAAATACACACTGTATCTACCACATGCACCCTCAATATATCTACCATAAATACACACTGTATCTACCACACGCACACTAAATGTATCTACCACAAAAACACATACACTGCATCTACCACACGTACACTAAATATATCTACCACAAATACACACTGTACCTACCACACGCACACTAAATATATCTACCATAAATACACACTGTACCTACCACATGCACACTAAATATATCTACCATAAATACACACTGTACCTACCACACGCACACTAAATGTATCTACCATAAATACACACTGTACCTNNNNAAATACACACTGTACCTACCACATGCACACTAAATATATCCACCATAAATACACACTGTACCTACCACATGCACACTAAATGTATCTACCATAATACACACAGTACCTACCACACGCACACTAAATGTATCTACCACAAAAACACATACACTMCATCTACCACACGTACACTAAATGTATCTACCACAAATACACACTTTATCTACCACACGCACACTAAATATATCTACCATAAATACACACTGTACCTACCACACGTACACTAAATGTATCTACCACAAATAATATAATCTATTATATGGTCTCTGCTCACACACGGTGTCCCTACTACAAGCACACACGCATACACTGTATCTACCACAAACTAATGGTGTATCTACCACACACACAGAGTGTCCCTACTACAAGGACACACGCATACGCTGTATCTACCACAAACTAATGGTGTATCGACCACAAACACATTCACACACTACCCACAGCCATATCTGTATAGAAACGACTTAATGAGACCTTTAAGTCTAACATGTACACATAATACACGTGTATGCATATTAATACCAACCTAAAGATACTAAACTTCATTACAATTGTCAAATTCAAGCTGTTCCAAATTTAAGTTGTAGCATCTCAGACATCATTAGAAGATGGATGGACCTGCTTGATGCTTTGTCTGAAGACGGTTATGCATGTTGCAATTGTCCACCAACCATCAATACATTTCTCTCATCTAAAAAGAAAAAACATCCCTGATCCTGATAACCTGGAGGACTGGTAAGGTTTTGTATCATCTAGATTGCTTTTCCAATTCACTGCTGGACTGAAACATAGACAGCTCTACGTTAGGACCTGCAGACCGCGTGTACCACGAAGGTCCGTCAAAGCCAGGGAAATCTTTGTACTGAGTGGTCCTCTAAAGATCAATGACATATCTGTTGTTCATTCCAGCTCATTCAATGAAGAGGAAGGCTTCGAATCAAAGATATCTGTAACTCACGTGAAATCTCGAGCCGCCAGTAAATAATCTCGTTTTATGGCACCAGTCTCTATATGAGTAGAGAGCGTTTATCAAAATACTGATCACAAAAATTTACCACACAGGAAAATTATCGGCTTTAAAACTTGATCAAGGCTATAGCTTATCTACAGTATCTCGCGTTTCCTGCGAAGCCACATCCACCTCCCTTAACTCAGAGGTCCACGCATGTCGATCCCTCCTTCGGGTTGTTCGCCGGTGTTTAATTAGCCCGTGAGTACACCTATTAATTTTAAATCGTCTGATGTTTAGGGGTAATTATGTTTCCCAGACTGATAGGCAGTTTTCAAGAAGATAGTACGTCTTGATGAGAAATTGCCGAGTGGTTTGGTGTCAAATTTGGTGCTCGTTATCTTGCGAAGGGGTATCGGAAAGTGCTCATCAGGTTGATTCGTAATATTGAACACGACAAATGGCATGTTTTGATAATGTTTGAATGTTACAAGGTGAATTGCTGTGACAAATGAGAGATTTAGAGACACCAAACTGCGTCCTGGAATTTTAAATTTGCTTTTAACGGACATTTTGGATCATTTTCTGCCCACCGCGATATCAAATTTGACAAATATGCTGATACCTATCGAAAAATGTTTCACAAAGTTTTGTAAAAGCAAACTTGGAAAGCATGATTGTCGAACCTTGACGTTTTATCATACGCTTTATTTGGCATTGACGTTAAATATTATCTGAAGACGTCTCAGGTTGCCTACTGAGGATGTGCAAGAGAATTTAAATCATTCCATTCTTATTTCAGCTATGGGCATTTGTCGGAATGTGTTCTTTTCAGATAAAACTATTCAATTTCTGCAAATGGATACACATTTACATATTTTCTGATTATTTTCAAGAAAACAGACAGACGATTTGCACTCTCAAAACGCAACTTATTCCTGTTTGGGCCTGCATGCATTGGAACGCAGAGTTCGGGGCAAGGATATGCCCCTCAAATGGCCGGGAATGAGGGCTGGTATTGTACATGTTTTGTCAATTATGTAAGCGATGATCTGAACACAATCCATGTCCTTGAAATGAACAACAGTCCACAGAGATCAATCACTTCAAAGTCAAGTGGCCGGGAAATCAACAAAGGGTAGGCGTCTACCAGGATTCATTTCACACAACAAACAAATGAGCCGGCCACAGTAAACACTGGTCAAGATATGGCCATTGGTCAAGCATCATTAAACACATTATGATCCAACCCGCGACAGCTGTTCGGCTCTTTTCGTGATCATGTCTGTTTGCGCAATTACCTGGACGTGACGTCATGTACGACTATTACGCATGCGTCCTGCTAAGCTTGACCAGTGGTCATTATACTTGAGACAGATCAAGCCGTTAAGTGGGCTCGACCCCCGGTGACCTCGGCGGGGTGTACTCTGTAGACGGGGAAAGGGAGTTATTGAAGGTTATCGTTTATTGGGGTTTATTGTCACTATTTTGACGATTAGGTTGCAATCAATGACATTTAGATGAGATTACAACACACTATATGTATATATTTCTTTCATTATAATGAGACGGAGTGTTCCGGCCGCTCTACGTGTGTGTTATACACTGTGGGTGACAGCGACAGGTGGCAAGCAGCAGCCTGATGTCAATATTCTGAGATAATTTACACATGTACGTAAATTATATGAGGGTAATTTAAAGTGGCTGCAGTTTATTACCATAGATATATACTGAGAGAAACAAATATAGGAACACAGGGAAATTCAAGTGTTCCTTTCATATTTTCCAGTATATCACCAGCTTTGAATAGCGATGTGGGAGGACATCAGAGAATAAATAAATGAACACTGTCATGAAGTGGTGTTCCCTTATCTCTTTCCTTCAGTATAGATACTGGTATATTGCAACGACATTTGACGTACATTTTCCGATCACGAGTACATTGCAGATAATTGGGAAGGACGATGGCGAGAGTGATGTCGATGGCAATAATTATGATGATGGTGATCATATGGGGATAACTTCTTTGAGAGGCAGTTAGAAGTTGGGGCAGTAAGGAAGGATAACAATATATTGATGAACACTTGCTTGATAACGGTGTTAGAGCCAACACCGAAACGTCGCTCTCACAGCAATACAGAAGTTGTTCATCCGTATATTGTTATCCTTCCATATGGGGATACTATGCTAATTATTGCGATGATGAAGTGGATATGATATAATGTGACATCTATGTGGAGAAGGATGTGCTATCAATAGATAACAGTGACAACTGGTGTCAACAATGAAGGCAATGCTAGTGGACATAATCAACGGGATGTTCACATTGCCTGTTTGGACTCAACTAACTCAGAACATTTTAGCTTAATACACGTATTTTGGCTTTGAAAAACACACGTACTAAGCATATTTATACATTTTACATAAGATTGTATTTCAGAATACATTTCGATGACGAAATCTTTTCCTTAATGCAAACTCACAAAACACGACCACCTTCTGGCTTCTTCGAGAACGGTAATTGTTCATTGTGTTTTACCGCCATATCTATCCGCTACTGCAGAACCAGAATGACGTGCTCAGCAATATTTCAGACATGATGGGGGTCTGTAAATAATCGCTGACCGATGACACAAGAGCATTGACCTACACAATTTGGAAACGGTGACGTGCGGCACCCTATTCAGCGAGGCTGACAACCTTGTCTGGTTAGCCGCCTCTCACGACAATCATGATTGCTGAAGACCAACTCTGACCCATACCTCTACAGTAATACAGAACAATGTGCAGCTATTACCAGTTGACACATTGCTGCTCGACAAAACAACTTGCATATGGGTACACGTTGGTTGTTTTAGTATCTGCATTCAACCACTGGAAACAAACATTGGGGATGTATTCAATGGCGGATGTATGGGAGAAGGTACGTATATATTCCAAACTGCACAACATAGCACACGTACCGTAGACTTTAGTGTACAGAATAAAGGTTGATAATATGACGACATCTATTTATGTTCGTCAAGTGGGGCTATCAACAGACTGCCATTGTTGTTGACAGGACCGTTTCTCGCGACCTTTTAAAAACTGCTTCCTGCAGACAATGTAGGCATTGTATGCTACATGCTCAAAATCTAACGGAGGTCTTAAAATGACTTTCATATGGTGAAGATGATAGCTTGCTGTTCTAGGTCTAATATTCATTGAATTTCTGATTGCGGGTTTACGATGATACTGGGCCCTAAACCCAGTTTTCGTCCTGGCAAATATGACGCACACACAGGACCGAGTGGGCCAGCTCCCTGCTAAAATGCAGGTCGCATTATGGGGCTCATAAATTCATCTTAAGAGTTGATTCATCGATTTGAAGTGCTCCAGGAGTAGTCGGGAAGCAAGATTACTTGGATTGCTGTATTTAAAAAATGATGATGGTCACAGCACGGAACCTTGGCAGCTTCAAAGCACTGATTCAAGAGAAAAACAAGGGTATTTGTTGGGATGGAAGTATAAACTGTATCCCCGCAGAGCTGGTGGATATGGACAGCTGGCCTGGGCTTCACACCAGCTAGGAAGGTTAAGGTCATTAGATAAGTAATACGCTGGCATTGGAATTGCTTTGGAACGCACAGCCGCAGTCTCATGCCGTCGCCTTAAGCTTGGACCCCTTGGTGCGGAGACCACGGGTTGTCTGTAAATGGCCGTAGCCATTCTAATTTATTATTTTAGACGCGATATGATATACCTCAATACCGTAGCATCTAAGGCGCCCCCTTGCTTCATATTTAAGTCCATTATTTTCAATTTACACTTATCTGTTGTGCTAAACAGCCATGGTTCATTGACTGACTGTAGTAAAGATAGTCTTTAGAGGAAGTTAGGGCTAATCTATAGCGTCTGCGACTAGTCAAGTGTTAGAAGGGATTCCCTATTTAGAGGATGGGGGCCTAGCACCGTTCCGATCACTGACTTTATGGACACATTTATTTGAAAGGCACTGATCACGAAGCTAATCATAGCGTCCTTTGTGTTTAGTGAATCCAGTATTTACGTGTCTCTCATAAATTGACAAGCGGTTAATTTTCCATTATGGTGAGTCACTGATAGGTATATTTAAGAGTGATTTTATTGGCTGAGCATTCGCGGAGGGAACTAACTATATGAACATTAATTCTGGCAGTTTATGGTCGAATTATGCGCTGGGAAAATCTCTAAAAGTCCAATATATATGACGGTTGGTTGTTCCCAAATAGTGTGAGAACCTGTGTATATACTCGACATCTCTATACACGCGCATCCAGTTGAATATTAAGCGCCCTAACGAATTCTATTCAATAGAAAATGGATTTTTCGCGTGTTTTGGTTTAATCCCGATTACTCTCTCAAACCAAACCAACATGTCTCCAGGAATTAAATCAACCATACGAAATGGAACTAATTTGCAAAGAACAGCAAATAACAGCGTCGGTGTATCGTAATGAAGGAACTCAACTTTATGACAAAAGAAGGGTTAAAAGCCTACCATCCTTAATGTTGTATTCTATATTCTATAATATATTTTTCACTCGCATATATATTTGATACTAACATATACATTCATACAAAGCCTACTTTCATATCAAGAAGAAATTTCAAACAACAAAGCCCCAAAACGTCTCCCCTGCCGAACACCTCGTTCACATACCACAGTAGATCCGCCAATGACCTCTTTAGTGGTCCATTATCAAGGGGATCAGGGGGGATCTGCTAGAGAATCATTTGTCTAATTTCAGCCGGGTCTAATGGCCCTACCTACTGTATCTGTTACATATTATACTTATTAGTTTAAGCAGGCACTTAACGGAAACAATTATATGATATACAACAAAGCCCAGCCAGGAGGTGACACGGCTGACCCTTCCTTAGATAATGGCTTCTTGAACAACGTTGCTAATTTCATAATTCTGTTAACACGCGTCATATGTCAGCCTAATAAATAGCTTGGCGGCGTACGTTTAGCTGGAAGCTTAGCCTTTTTTCAACATGAAAGTGGTTTTAGTTGTTTTTGTAACCATGACATTAGTTTACTTCAAAGTTGTCGGCAGTCACAGATATACACCTGGCCATTAATGTGCATGTTCTCATGGTTTTTGCATATTGTAATAAAAGGATGCGTGTATAGCGGAACTTCATCATGCTTCATCACCTAGTTGTACATACAGTTGTGTTTTGTCTTTTCAGTAGATATTGACTAATAATACAGCCTGGGAAGAACTCCATCCTACGAACCTGATCTTGTCCTTTTCGATAAAGCTAATGAATATATTTATGACATTGAATTTTCTGTCCGTTTTGACGGCAATGTGTTTGGCAAGATTCAGGAAAAGCATGCTAAATATGCGGACTGGAGGGCTGTCTTCAAAGATGTTAGGGACACGCTGGTTTTGAGTTCAAGCGGCAGTGCATTCCACTTCATGGCTGCATTAAAAGCGAACGACTTTTTGCCAAAGTTGGTCATTTGGTTTTGTGATCTCAGTTAGCGCGAGGGTTGATACAGGGGCGGTAACTCCGGTCTTCCGTAAAGACACTTGTACGTCATTACAATGGTGTTGTAGCCAATTCTTTAGACTAAAAAAGAAATGTATACTAAACATCATATTTCTCCATACCCCGATTCAATACATATTCTTTACAATGCTTTCTAAGTTAGTTACACGACGGTTTTGACAAAGAAAAAACACAAACATTTTAAGGCTATTAATCAAACGAAATTCCTATGTTAGATAACCCAAAATGTGACTGAGATTAGTTTTGCACTGAAGTGGGTTATAACTTCAAAAACGAACAACCCAGTTGTGAGTGCATTTTAGATCGCCATAAGATGAGTTATGCTGCAGCTCTCCTTCAACTTACATTATCAAGTATATTTTGTACGTATTACGTTTAAATGGTTTGTAATGAGGTTCCACGCTGGATGGTAATAAGTAAACGGGACACAAGTTAACGGTCTGTGTATAGTCTGACAAGTCAGCATATGTATTAATACAGACGAAAAATACAAACGCTCAAATCACCTCTCATTATGTTAGCTTATGTTACATTTCTTTTAATGAAATAATCAAAACGTAGTTAGGAACTTCTTGATCATTATTTTATTATGAGTAAATTCAGACCTACAAGGGAAACTATATAAACGATATTGCTCTTGTAAGTGAAATATAATTACATTCATTGCCATGTGACAGACACGATATTACCAAATATGTATACATACTTTTTGGGAGTGTTTCATTTAGTGATAACGCTGGAATAATTATATAAATATGGTAAGTGTTATGTCAATTAAATGTTTAGTCAACTACATATGACAAACATGAATGACTACCGGAAAAATATCAGATATATTCATTTTAGAGGGCTTTTATTGATCTGAAGAACAGGCCATTGTTCCTGGATTTCTGTTGTTGTTGTAGAGCATTAGTAATTTGGCATTTGGCATTTGGCATTTTAGAAACCCCACCACCCGCACTCACTCTCACTCTCTCTCTCACTCTCATTCGTTC
>VKKT01010950.1:9604-23889 GCA_008038995.1 Haliotis laevigata | reverse complement strand
TCAAGTCACAAACAACAGATACCATGGATAGTTACACCATTGTATGCCTGACATTCAGAGACTGTTCTTGTCATTATTACCAGTATTCAACAATGTTTATATGCCATGGAGTTCTATGTCTTGAAAATAGGTTTTGTACAAAAGATTCCTTGCTTTATATATGCTTGTAAACTGACTTAATCATAATCCATATATTAACACTACAATCAACTCAAAATGGCAAATGATAAGAGTAGGCAAGTAGACTCAATCAGTTTTATCAGACACCTGTTATATCTGTTTATTTGAAGTGTATCTCAAAGTGAAAATATAGGCCAGCTCAGGGAACTTTTCAGATATGAGTGTCACTGTTTCAACAGAACTGTGTGTTGCATCATTTGTTCTCTGAACCTAGCTGTGAAACAGTATGCATGGTCTATTGTGAAACTATGGAACTTTACATTTTCAGTGGAACATTGGCAGTCTGTGTACATACTGCTTAGTTTGTCTAAAGCCTGGTATTATGAAAAACCTGTGACCAAAAGTCAACAATTTTATAACCACAGCCCAATTTTTTTGTACTTCAGTTTACATTAGGCTTTCAAGTGACACTGTTTAAGCTGTCCTTAATCCTTGGAGTAGCTCCTTTGTACATAATGAAATATGCTTTCACTTATTTGTAGAGTCAGGAGAACCAAGAAAAGCATGTGTTGTCAACAGTTTTCTTCATTTCTGCCACAGTATATTTACTTCAAATGAATTTCAACACTGTCAACAAATTTTCATGTCAAGTGGAGTTGTTAGGGTGAATGTTTCATTTTGACTAATGATTTCTCTGCTGTTGCCAATATCCTGTAATGACACAAAGGCCTGCTATTGTCCCGATTGTCAGGTTTTAGGAAGTGATTACTTCCTGGAAAATATCAGGTATTTTCTATGTGTTGATGTGGACTGTCAGGGTTATTGTGGAGGTTGACAGCTGGTGTGTGATGGTATCATGTCAGGCACACATTCATAGTTGATGGCTTCTGTTGGTTTCTTGTCACAGCTTTCTTCCACAATACAAAGACATTTTGTTGGTCACATTATGGGAACAAAAACAGTTTCCTAAGGTAATTCTTAGTTTGCGTCAAAGAAGATGTCTTTCTTCCCATTGTCACATAGTGTGAGGATCATCCATTTTCCTGTGGATCATTGTTCTAATGCTCTTGATTTAAGAGACAAAAGTACAACCGTTTGTGTTTATTCCCATGATGGAGAACCATTTTGCAGAATGATTGAAGGAATGCAAATTACACAGCTCTATCAGGTTGTTAAAGTCGAGTGAACCATTGCTTGGTGTTCTTAATGACCCATGATGAATTGTACATTTACTAACAACAAAAGTACAACCGTTTGTGTTTATTCCCATGATGGAGAACCATTTTGCAGAATGATTGAAGGAATGCAAATTACACAGCTCTATCAGGTTGTTAAAGTCGAGTGAACCATTGCTTGGTGTTCTTAATGACCCATGATGAATTGTACATTTACTAACAACAATCAGTCCTGATTTTAGTGACATGTTGATACTTGGCAACCAATTCTGCCATGGAATGGAATCCCTTTTGGAGATTTTAGAAGCCATTATGTCAGTAGCTGCTTATGTTAAGCCTAAAGTGTATTACTTAATACTTCAGTATTAACTATCCCAAATTGTATGGAAACACTTGATACTTGCGCTTGCTTGTCACTTTTTATAGGATTGCCGTGTGAAAAGCAGCTGGATACATGCAGTAATTCAGTATGCCCAGTAGGCAGAAACCTGTAAGCTGACTGCTCCAAATGCTGACAGTCAAGGAGAATTTGGGGTTCAAAACTGAATTCTTCAAACAGAAGTGTAATATTATATCTGTTACGCAAATCTTACAAACATACCAAATCATTCTCTGCTATAACTATGTCACCATGTACCTCTAGTCCTCTAATGCTCATGACAAAAGTTAATCACATGGCTATTGATCTCACTGAAAGCTATTTTTCTCTGCCACTCATCACTCTTTGATGTGAGGAGATAGACAGTAGTGCGTCACTGTCCACCACAATCTCAATACCACTGTTGACCTTTGTCTTAAACCCTCACGGGGGAATCAAGTCTGATAATAAAGTTATCAATCACCAGATAAACTGGCATAAATCATAACAATCCCCAAGTACTGAGAGTCATGTAGTCATTTTGTATCAACTATTCCGGTGCTCTGTGTCACCGGACTTCAACATCCTCTCTACATCAACACTGTCATCAATCAGGATGAACAGGTGAAGATTTATGAATGATGACTGACTTGTTTCTGCAGTGTTGAGTATCAGGATTTCTATGAATCATTGGTTCTGTCTTTATCCTTTGGAACAGCTTATAATGTGGATCTGCACGCAAATTATTCCATATATTCTGGCCTGTCTGGGATTGTATTTACAGACTGCAGACATTTTGGATATTGCAAAGTTATTTTAATCACTGCTATTCATCAGCTATCATTGACACTAATGTATCACTCACACTTCTATTTCATGTTGTCTGTAACTTTATATAGATGTAGTGGAATCTGGAAAATTTGTTCTTTGCTTTCAAGCTAGCTGAATGTCAGTGCTTTGAATTGTCCATGGGTCAAATATGCAGCTTGACTGTGACAAAGAGTTTTATATGGTTGTTTTGGTTTGGGTTAAAATTGGCACAGTGAAAAAGACTATGATTCCATGAGATTAAGCAAATGTGACACTGGTCATTGTTGTGATACTTTCATTATTCATCTCCAGGATATAAATTTAATAGTATCAGTGTATAACTCATTGTATTATAGACCATATTGTCATACTCAGCCTTGCAAGTAAAGAAACACTCCTGACAGCTGCACAGACTTTGTCTGACAACTTTTGACTGTCAGACTCCACTCGATCTCCTTAACCATCTCCACTGTGAATGTGTTTTCTTGGGTTTGAGGAGGTTGGGTGAGCCCGTTTAAAGGCTTTTGGGGTTGAGAATGTAAACGTCTGATTTAGTGACTACTGCCATGGGGCTATGTCTGCTGCATGTAACACTGTGAAGAAGAATTTAGCATGACTTTGTCAACATCTTGGAATAGGTTTACTGTGTTGGCTTTGTCAATGAGATCTTAACACTGGCAGCCAAAAGATTGGCTAACTTTGCTCAATGTGGATGCTGAAAGAAACATGTATTCGGAATGAGTCAATATTTGCATAAAAGGGTATATGCAATTATTCCATTTGTGTACAAAATTCAAAGAAACATAAGTCAGATTGTATTTTGATCATGAACATGAGCAAGATTTATGCGAATTAACGTCAACTATTTGTATTTTACTTGTTTATCTTGTATTATGTTGTATTTTACTGAAGAAAACTGTTTTTTGATAGTTTAATTTGGGTTCAGAATTCAAGTGTCTCAGAGATGAACACAGCCACTTGTCTGTTCATCTAAAACTAATGAAAATTCAGAGCAACTAGTTGTTTTCTCCCCATGTCTAGTTGTTTCATATAAGCTGCTAGTTCAAATGAGATGTGGGCGGTGGGGTAGCCTAGTGGTTAAAGCGTTGGCTTGTCATGCCGAAGACCCAGGTTCAAATCCCCACATGGTTACAATGTGTGAAGCCCATTTCTGGTGTCCCCCGCCGTGATGTTGCTGGAATATTGCTAAAAGCGGCGTAAAACCAAACTCAGTCAGTCAGTCAAATGAGATGTGGACTGTTGTGATCTGCCCCTGGTGACCTGAGTGATAGTTTGTTCCAACAGTGATTCATTGTTATTTCATGGTGCATGAAACTTCAGGACAGGTGAAATCTTCTTGCTGTTTAATTATACTCACATTATAGCTTCATGACTTGCTGTGAAAGAATTTTGGCGGTTGAATAGGCAGACACTTAATTCAACGTATTGTGAACCTATGACTTGGCACAGCTGATTGGTGTCTCAAGTTATTACTCCAGACGAATATTCATGTTTGGTCACTTCTAATTCTGATTCCCTTGACAAACCACCCAGAATAACACATTTGTAATGACTATGCAGAAACTTAAACCAGTGCACACACATCTTTTAGTTGTTCAAGTCTTTCCATATCCATGTCTTTTAGTTTTAGCTGTAGTAATCAGGGTGTTTGTGGCAGATAAACCCACACTTTTGTATCATGCTTGCTTAGGTCCTGATAAGTATAGCTTTCCCACTGCAGGAGGTATATAAAGGTGGCAACCATTGAGCTGTCATGAGGTAGCAGTGATAAGATAGTTGGTTAGACAAATATTGACTTTGCTATGGCTCTCTTCCAAGAGAATGTTAGCCACAATGTTTGGTGTAATGGATTGTATTATAAGTGCTTTTAGCTTACTCTCAGGTTGTGATAATTTGAATGTTAAGTTCAAAATGTTGGGTTTTTTTATCATTTTCATTTTCAAGCTAAGAATATATGATTATGAAACAAGTTTTAAAAAACAGTCTAAAGGGAAATCTCAGTAAAAAAACCCCATTTGCTTTCATTTTGTAGATATGGAACAAAGATTGGTGAAAAAGAAACATCATGTTTTGTTGTTCACATATATGCAACTAGAAAACAAATGTGTTAGCTTTGATTTCAGGGAATCTTCTTTCACACACTAGCTTGCCTCTAATTAATTGAAGAAAATAAAATCTGATCATGCTTTTACATGTGTCATGAAACAGTCACAAGACAATATTGACTCTTCATCATAAGGTAATTCTTTGGCTGGTATGTTAAGTGGTGAACTCCTTTGCATTCATCCAAGCATAAAGAAGTGCTCTAAGATGACATGTTTGGGTCACTCCACGTTAAGCAGACCTTCCTGTTTTTTAGCCTTAGGTCAATACACACAGCTACAGCATTGAGATTGACATTCCCCAACCATACCAGTGGCCATTTGAGGTCCCACTATTTACGCCCACCGCCATGTTTGATTTGATATTGCCTGTGGTCATCACCAAACACATGCAGCCCCTACCATCAAGAACTGCTTGACGCTTGTCTGTTGACATCCATATTGTCAGGTTACATCATAACACAGGATGTGTGCAATATTTGGTAACACATCTCACTCTGAATGCCACCATGCCATCACTCACACAACCCTAAGTGACCAGTCATGCCATTACCTTAGGATACGTTATTGAAGAGATTGTGACTTGGATTTATCCCCATTTCAGTATAATTGCTAAAATAGATGTTTGCATGAACGGTTGATGGTGTATTGAACGCTCATCTTCTTTGGATTCAGTCATCTGTGAACATAGTCCCATACTACATTAAATATTAAATCAAGTTGAGTGAGTACGCATAACTCAGTAATTGATTCTATGCCTGAGTGTTCAATACACACACATAACTGAGGTATTGTTGTTTTCATCTCACTGGAGTGCGAGGAAGTCCCATCAGTACACATTTAGATCACAGTTGCTAAATCTAGATGAAGTCTTGCTGATAGCAAGTTTATTCTATATGATACAATTTATGACAAAGACTTTCTTCCTTCGGGTTAAGCACATATGTATTGGTAGATTTCATACTCACACTTGATCAGTTAGGACTTTATGTAACCAATGTGTGAAAATCTCTTTAATATGGAACATGTATAGAATGTTATGAAGATATGCGTTTGATTTTAGAAAGAAGTAAAAGAAATGTTTACACAATTTACAATAATCAAAATTGAAGCTATATGTTACATACTAAGTTCAAATGCATGTTCAACATTCATACTGAAAATAAGGAAATATTATTATGTGTCTTTTGCAAGAAACATGTGTTGAATAATTATGGTATTGTTTATTGTGATATAATCCCAGCTTGTTTTAAAATGAACATTAAATTACATCTGTATTTCATTATGAAAGGCAATAGTTTCCTGTTATTGTCATTTAAACTGTGGTCTTCTTGTCAACAGATCAATGGAGAGAACGTTGTTCGAGCCTCACATGAACGAGTTGTACAGCTGATTCGCACAGCACGCTCCACCCTGGCTATGACAGTGGTGACAGTTCGGCCTCTTGACCGAAATAGTGATTGGTTTGTACACCAAGATGGTGTCATGACACTTCCAAACCGCAAGAGACAAGGTATGTACATTACAATTACTGGAATTGCACCAGAAATGAATGTGAATTTGATACAATTAATGTTTTTTATTGCTTCTCTTGAACTGCTATTGTTTATCAAGATATGCACCTGTGTTATATTGTTGCAGCTCCTGCTCCTCCTCGCCGAGATCCACAAACATCTTTGTCCTACAGTAAAGCTACGTCTAAGTCAATGGCAGAGGGACTTGCAGAAATAGGTAATCATGATTCATGTGGTTTGATTTTAGCTTCATTAGTATCTTCTTCTTATGAATCACATGGAATTAAATATCTCATGCATAAAGCCAGTCTGATCAAGCTTTCATGAAGGTGTAAATGAATTCATCAAATATATTTATGGACTCATTGTCTGATGATAAATGTGTATGAATTTTGTTGTTGTTATTTCAGAAAAACTTGACCAGACTCTAGCAGAGTATGATGGCAATCAGTATGTTCGGCGCTCTTCAATGCCCAATGACGGTGGATCAGAACCTAAAACAGCATCAGTGCGTGCATCTCATTCAGCTAAGAGGATGTCTGTGGTTGATCTGGACAGCATTTTGGTCAGCGAGAAGACAGAACATGGCAAGACAAAGAACAAGGATTATGTGAGTCCATCAGAACTGCGGATCATGAAGTACCATAAGAAACAGAATGGAACCATCAGCAACATGGAAAGATCCAAGAGCACACCAGATCTTGCTGGTGAGATTGTGTTAACTAAGCCAGAGGCTATCTATGCCAAGTCAGGTGTTGCAATTGGCTCTGGAGCAGTTGGACAAGAAAGACCTGGCCCAGGAGCAACTTGGAGCAAGTCTCATGTCTCTCCTGTAGTAGTGAAAACCTCTGAACCTTCAAGTCTGAGGGGACCAATATACATGACTCCATCTGTGAAGAGGCCAGTAACCTACATTGATCCAAAAGTACTCCAAGCTGCTGTCAGTAGTGGAAGTGCATCCAAGCTAAATCTTAGTCAGGATGAGCCTCCATACTCAGTTCCTCAGATTCCAAGTCGTCAACCCACACCAAAACGCCCTGCTCCACCGCCTCCTCCAATGAAGGCAGAAGTTGTCTCAATCAGTACTACATATGCCAATGTCTCGGAGGACATCCAGAAAACAAAGGCTCGAGATTCTCCATATGAATCAAGTTTTCGACCTGGCACTTTGGCAAGGCTGACGAAACACCCACAGGTAACAACTGCTTCTCTAGAACAGGCCAAACTGAAGGCTCACCAGAGAAGTGCCAGTGCTGGAAATATTGCTGTACCACCAGATGCAGAGAATGAGACAGACAAACCTGGTGTGTCTTTTGCAGAAGATAAGGTTTATGAGAGTGCAAAAAGTTTCATGCAAAAACATCCTAATGCTACTTTGCTTGTGACAGCAGATGTGCACAAAGGGCAGAAGAAGGAAAAGAACTTCTATGAAACAGAACCTGAACCTGACTATGATGTTGAGAGTGATGAGGAAAAAGCTGAGTCAGTGTCCTCGAGTTCTAGCACCAAAGTTCAAGGGACTTTCAGTCGACAGTCTAGTGCATCGTCTCATAAATCTACAGGGTCCAGAAATGCTAGTGAGAATAAAACTGTGATTTCAGTAGGAGGAGAAGCATCACAGAAAAATTCTCCTCAGAACAAACGTTACACAATTCATTCAGACATTCCGTCTTCTACTGCTCCATTTTCAAATGATCCCTCCAGTGGAACAACCAAACTGGTGATTCCTCCTCGTCCTCAGCAGCCAGCACCCTTGCCACCCTCAGTGCCTTCCAGTACCAATAGTTCTCGGCGCTCCTCAGTCCAGTCCAATATGAGTGGAGATCGGGATACTTCCTCAGATAAGATCAATATTATGCCACCACCACCACCACCACTAACTTCTATTGTAGTTCAAACAAGTCAGCCAGTTACAACAGTCACTTCCTACACCACTCCACCCCCTCAAACAGCTCCCCCACCCCCTCCTCCTCCACCAGTAGCTGCTGCACCACCACCTCCCCCTCCTCCACCCCCACCTCCTGCTTCTAACCCACCCCCTCTTCCATCCTCTACACCTCCTCAGCTACGTCCAGCAGCTCAAAAACCAGTTCCTCAAGGTCCACCTATTGTACCAACAGATGACATCATGGCTGCTGTTGCTAAGAGACAAGCAAGGATGCAGTCAGATGGACCACTCATGGCACCAGATAGGCCAGTCCCTGCAGCTGTTGCTCAGAAGTCAAAACTTGAAATGAATCATGAAGCCCTGAAGGCTGCAGTAGCCAAACGTAAAAGTCTGTTGTCCCAAGTTGATGATTCTACCGTAGTGGACACGATTGAATCAAAATTACAGAAAACAAAGAAGCTTCAGTCTGCCAAATATTTCTTCTCAAGTGACACCATTAATAGGAAAGATATGAAAGCAACATCACCAGAAATGGCTGAGGAGAAACATTCTGTGAATCCTCCAAAAGTACCTTTAGGGAATACCAATACATTGAAAAGTAAAAAGACAGTTGCTGCACCACCACCTCCAGTTACAAAACCAGCAACAGAGACAAATGCTAAATCCACACAGCTGCCAAAAAAGGTGCCTAGCAAAACTGTTACAGCTAAGGAAACTCCAGCCAGTGTACCTATTGTAACTAAATCAGACTCTGAATCACCTCAGCCTAGTGATTTCTTGGCTCTGGCAGAGAAACGTAGGCAGGAGTGGCTACAGAAGAAATCAAATGGCACAGATACAGGAACCCTAAAAAAGAATACCACAACTCAAAATGCTACACCCACAAACTCTAACACAAACAACATTGAAGTGATTCCACTGAAAAGCTCATCTGTTGAGGGAGATTCTAAAGTGTCCATCCGTGATAGGATTGCTAAGCTTGAGAAAGCCCGTCTGAATTTGAATGGAACAATGAAATCTGGGGGAAATGTTGAGTTGGGTGGTGTCACTGAAGATCACTCTCACACTGAAGCTGGTCTTACGCTTAGCAGAAATAAGAAGGAGAAAGGTCTTCAGAATGGATCTAATTCTGGCTATGTAGCCCCACCAACTGAATTTGAGGATGGTGGGAACAAACCCCCGACCAATGCCCATGGTGTCATTCAAATTGACATCATCCCACCGCCTCCTATTTTTGCCAATGAGAGCAGTACGGATGAGAGTGGTCATGCTAATAATGAACAGTTTGGGTCAGCATTTGGTCATGATGATGCAGCAAGTCTGGTCTCATCAGTTTCCACTCTGAGCACTCTATCCAGTGAACAAGGTGAAGTGGGATCTCCACCAGCAAAGCATACTCAACAGTATGATGATATTATCCCTCCACCACCACCGCCACCAGGATTTGATGACTCAGGTGAACAAATGTATGATGAAATACAAGGTGAGGAATGTATTCCCCCTCCACCACAATTTGGCAACTCAGAAAGTGGCAAACCAAAATCGCTCCGACCATTCCAGACAAAGGCTGTTGAATCCTGGCTGTGTACGGATGTCATGGATTGGCTTGACAGTGTCAGTATGAGCCAATATAGGTCAAGTTTTGCAAAGAACTGCATTGATGGACCCAAGCTACTAGGTCTGGGTAGAAATGACTACATTGAACTTGGTGTTGTTCAGGTTGGACACAGAATGAACCTAGAGCGATCGATCAAAAAAGTAGCTATGAGGAAGACAGCACTGTGATTGTGTTTGACTGTGAAAATATTGTTATTCAGACACGGAAATAATTGTGAAGTTTGTGAGACAATGATACAGACATGTTGTTATGGAAAAAAGTGAAGTGTTTAGTGCTCAAGTCTTTCATACTGAAAGTTTAACAGGCATTACATGTGAGTAGAACATTTATATTGTGTGATGAGACTGTTCAGTGTGAGCAGTATATCTTATACATTCCTGGAACTATTGACATGACCAACTTTGTGATGCAGTTAATGGATATAACCTGCATGACATGGAAAAACTGCACCCAGTGTACATATCACAAGATATTATCAGTGCCCTAGTCACATTGTGTTTACACACTTATCCCAACCGTTATTTATACTCCAAATTTTCTCATGCAATATACTCATTGTCTGTCTGCCTTTGTACTTCTTATCCTATCAGTGTGGACTTTCTACCACCTGCCTGCTTCTGCCAGACGGTGTTGGGATTGTCTAGCATGCATTGCCCAGTTCTTCATTTGGATCAACTTTGCTTTTAGTTTTGTTCTGTTTTGTTTGTCATGCTAAGTTCTAAGATGGAAATGCTTTAGAATCTGGTTTGACTTGTAATATTTTCTGGCTGTTTGATGTTTTGGAAGTGATGCTGGCCAATGATGTTGCCTTGCATGTATCAGTTGTCAAGACCAACATAGGCAACATATCTGTCTATCTGTATCATAACTGTATCAGGAAATGTATCTTCTTTGTGAACTAAAAATATATATTAACTGAGAAGCAGCGAGATCATCAGTTTTCAAGGTTGTAGGTACAGTTGAGATCCTATGCAAGCAGTTTTCTGTTGACATATATAAAAACAGGAAACATGTGGCACATAACTGCATCTTGAGATATTTTTTCTGAGAAATTAAAATTAAGATACAGGCAGATACAGCCTGGTAGTCAGAGAGGTACCAGTAAACTTAGAGCAATGGTAGCCTGATAATGGACCGACACCACTTGCTGTTCCTGTATAACATCTTGTTAGATGAAACTTAATAGCTACATTTTCATCAATTTAGGATGCATGCCATTTTATATCATCAAAACCACTACACTATACTACACAGAGTTAACATATGCACATTGATATCAGTCTAAATTCACTACTGTTTCTGATATCTTTGTTCCAAATATTTTGAGGGCGTTAGGGACTGTATTTTATCACATTTACTTGCCAGTGTTGTTGCATCTTGGCATTTGCAGTTGTTGTAATACATGGCTCCTGAACTGATACCTTTGTGATCTTATCATGGGTTACACATTAACATGAGATTATTACTTATCACTAGTACTAATTACTACTATGATAATATGTTTGTGTCCTATTATCCAAACAGGTAAACCTTATCCAGATACAGTGATTGCTAGTTGATGTCAAAAGATGTATTTTGTTTGAAATAAAGCAGAATTGTCACCTATCTATTTTATGGAGTGTAAACAGATTTAGCTGTTATGTAGATAAACATGTTGATATGGGATTGTGTATGCACCTATGCTAGTCTTTCATATGCTATATTTATCAAAGTCCAGATCTGTATATTTGATAGTATTCACAACTCTCTGAATATTTTTTTAAGATAATGACGGTTCCTCCAAAACTTTTTTGTACAAAGGGGGGTAACACCTGTATTCACTTTTAGTGTAAAATTTGATAAACACTGTATATGCTCTGAAAGGCTCCTCACTTAAATAAATTAGACCAGAACATGGTTGTGTAGCTGATTTGTGATCGGTCAAGTAAATGAAATGTAATTAAACATTTAACGACTGTTGATAAAAATGATACATTTGATTATTCAAACTTAACCACAATAACCTTAATTGATGATTTGACAAATAATTTTATGCATGCACTTGTTAACCATTGCAGTTAATGCTGATTTACAATTACAGTACTATTTCCTGTTTTCTTGTTTGTGTAGATTGAAACTATAAAACTGTGTGGACTAACTTTATTTTAGGGAGCAGTGTGCCTGAAAATTGTACAATGTATATAAACACTGAAATGACCTTCACCTTGTAGCCTGTACAGAAAACAGACTTATCACATTAGTGTTTTCCAGTTGGTTCACAGCAAATCAATAATTGTCTTTTCTATTATTTATATACTTGAACATTACAATTGTGAAGGATTGTTATCTTAGTGGCCATATGTAAGAAACAAATGTTAAATAAACTCTTCCACGTTGCTACAGACTTGGTGTTTGTCCATATGATTTAAGCATGTCAACAATATTGCAGGGATATCCACTGTATTGTGATATGGTTTCATTCTTACAAATTCTGATGTGAAATGATCCTTCATTTACTGCCACTGAACAAGCAATTATGTGTATCAAAACAGCCTCTTTTAAGAAATATGCATGATCTCTATTTATAGTTCATGTTTCCAAAAGACAGATACGGTAATGTTAAATTCATAACCAGAGTCAAAGGATTGTTTAAAAATATAGTTCAAAGAATAACAAATGGTATAGATAAGACATCAGTACTCAATAGTCATGCAATATATTTCAACAATGGCACAGATAATGTGAATGATGATATTATGTCCGGTTGCCATGAGAACCAGTTGTGACTTGGAACAGTATATGAAGAGAGCACTCACAGGTGAACCAATAGATCATTAGTATTCATTACCAGTAATTGGTTTTCCATGTAAAGGTTTAGCTTATCACTGCTATATTTTTTACTGAGCAGATTATTTTTTATAAGAGCAAAGTGAGCAAAGCAACACTGAAAGAATACTCAGTGTATTCACATGGATATGATAAATAGAGATTATTACACGAGCAAGTGTGTCACACGATGAAAAGAGGGTGAAATTTTGTATTGCCCATGCGAGAGTGAGGGCAATACACAATTTTGCACGAGTTTGGTATAAGTCGTGTGGCACACTTGCGAGTGTAATAATTCCTTTATTATCCATTTTATTCATGTACATTTGTTCAGTAAAACATGGTAAGCAAGTGTGACAGCCCTGTTCATTGACATCAATGTTTAATGATGTCACAGACGCTGAAATGGTTGCTAGGCAAAAGTGATATATGCACATAATATATATGACACTGGTAATGTTTCACCATATGGATAATAAAGTTTATTACCCATGTGATCAACATATGGGTAGTTGCATACTAATCTCGTATGTCACACGAGTGTCGTATCGCGTTGACCTGTGTNGTAATGACTTGACCTGAGATTCTAACGATTTGATTGGATAACGGATGACCTCTCAGTTAGGTCATGTTGTGACGGAACTACTTTTTCATTCATAACAAACATGTGAATTCATTCATTCTACAACATATATGCATTGTGGGAATGTAAACATTGCGAATGTTGCCTTATCGCTGTTTAATTGTGAATTGAACAAAGACATTATATGCGTCGAAAAACATAAACGCAAAGTAGTTTAATGTAGGAGTGAGTGAGTTTAGTTTTACGCCGCACTCAGCAATGTTCCAGCTATATGGCGTCAGTCTGTAAATAATCGAGTTTGGACCAGACAATCCAGAGATCAACAACATGAGCATCGATCTGCGCAATTGGGATTGGATGACATGTGTCAACCAAGTCAGAGAGCCTGACCACCCGATCCCCTTAGTCGCCTCTTACGACAAGCATGGGTTACTGAAGGTTCATTCCAACCCGGACCTTCACGGGTAGTTTAATGTAGGAGGTTGTACGAGGCGATGACAACTGACATGCATCGTGACGTCGGTTACCAAGGGGCAGACGAGCAAGGCGTAGTGACGTTATTACAGTGTGACGTCATGCAAAATGTGTACTACAGAACAACATTCTTCCACAACCAGTTTCAGTTTGAAACCATAAAAATTACAAAAATACACTATTTTGTCACTTTAAATCATGTAAGATGTGGGTAATAAAATAAAATACCACACAAGGTCTCATAACATACGAATTATACGAAACTCGTGACCTTCCTATGGTTTCTGACCGAGCGAAAGCAAGGTCCGATACCATAGGAAGGACACTCGTTTCATATAATTTGTATGTAATGAGACCTCGTGTAGTATTCTCTATGTCTAACTGCATGTATACATTTGCAGGAAACATTGCTAAGTTCTAAGTACTACAAAAGAATATTTGTAACTGTATACAGATTGACAGGGAAACACCAACACCCAGTGTCGATTAGCTCACCTTAAGTAAGTTTTATATTCAGTTATTTTTCACAGAGCATTTTCCAAAAACTCGCTGAGACTTTGTACATGTGTGTTTTGATAATGATCTGACTAATATTCAAAAGCAGTAACACTGGCTATCAATGATTCCAGTCCAATGCACATACATAGACTTGCTTATTAACATTAAGCTTGTTTCAAAAAAGATATGTCCTATTTCAAATTTATTTCTTTACTGACCAGAATACTGATAAATATATTTTTAAAAAGCTGACAGAACTAAATTTATCATCCAAAACTGTGTTCCACAGGAGATATCGCTTGTGTGAGATCAAACGATA
>VKKT01010947.1:23283-33713 GCA_008038995.1 Haliotis laevigata | reverse complement strand
TGTTATAGCATGTTGAAAGAGCCTCGAAATAGGGAATGTTTTGTTTAATATTTTGTAAGTACCGTTAAAATTTGGAAATACAGAAACAATTAATCCCATATCAATAAATCTGTCATGGTTTCATGTACTCTGTGTATGTTGATTGTCACTTTATCCCTACCGTATAACCCAGTACATAAGATATGCTTTAATACAGCTAGTATGTCTTCTCTGGTAGAAAACATTCACTATGCATTGTGACATACATCGTAGAAATCTTCTTTCTCAGTAGAAGACTGAATACTATCTGACTGTAGACTATTCCCTTCTGGGTACGGCACGTGTATACCATCCTTGGTCTCGCATCTCAAAGTGATCTTAGCACTGACACTATCATATAGTAAGTCAGTGGACCAGTGCGATGTAGTAGGGGATAGGAAGTCTGCCTGAAGAGGGGAAGGTTGGTGGTTTCATTCCGAAATCGGTTGATAGTTTGGTAAAAACCTCAAGATGTAAAAGATGTTTTTTTTGTCTGGAACTCGTCATTAAAGGACTGGTTGACTTGGAGTCAGTATGCTGTGTGGGGTAACCATGGTTAATTATGATCTGGCAGTTGGACACACATGCACATACACACACACACATAAAAGCAGGTGCACACACACAGAGACAGACAAGCAGGCACACACATACATACTCACAGATACAGACATACAGTCCCTCTCACACACAGAGACACAGAGGCTCACACATGGACACTCTATGTTAAGTGAGTTGTAGTGCTAAGATCACTTTGTGAGGACCCCCTCTGTCTTTAAACCTCTTATGTTAAGGATACTCTTCCAGATTTTTTGTTTTATAACAAAATATTTTTGCACAATTGTTTTTTTAAAAGCACTTCCCTGATGGTTAATTAAAGCACGATATAAAAATATGTATCTATTATTGGTAATAATTCATTAATTAATCATATCTCAATGTGCCCAGACTAATTACTTGCCTTGTGGGATGAAACAAAATATTAAACATTCCTGATGACCACCCTAAGTTTGACTTGAATAACTTTACTAGCGTCGCCATCGACCTCAACATAGACCTACTCGACCAACAGTAAGTGCTGAGTGGTTCTACAAACAGCATGGGTTTACTCAGAATTAGAAACATTTTGACTTGTGCAACATATTTGATGTTGACGCATGATGTTTGTTATATATTGATAATGAAAAGATCTGAAATTGTTTGTTGTTCTGTTTATGTCCATTTGAAATATATCTAGCTGCAGCAGTACATTTCATTTTTAAAAAATTCTTAAAAAATATTTTGGGTGAAAACAAATTCAAAATGTTTGTTTCAAATTCTTAACTCATCAATAATGTTATCATGTATTCATTTTCATATTATTTTAGTATGTTCATATCCTAAAAAAGTAACTCAATGTTGAATTTTTTCAAAACCTATTTCAGACAAAACATTTGAAATAAAAATGTTTCAAAACATAGTTATTAATTTTGTTCATTGTTTCTGCAGCACTGATATGTTATAATGGCCTCTTAACATTAATGTATAGTGTTATGACAGCATACGGACACTGTTCTGTCACAGTGTCTCTAAACCACTTACAGAATGCACATGCAATGAACTGAAGAAGTAGCAAGCGATACTATTCACCTAACACACTCAAACAATGATTGATTCATTAAAGCCTAGCATGGATACTGAAGCATGTGTAAGTTTGTTAAGATTTTCATCCTGTTCCTCAGAAGATCAACAGATGTTATAAAATATTTTAAAAATGCTTTTGTGATGTTTCGATTGGTGAAACTGTCATAATTTATTTTCAGTTAGAAACTATTTCAGGCTGATTACCCTTTTATGATTAAGTGCTCTTCTCTGTTCCTGAAACTGAAAAGACAATTTTCTGTAAACTGATGAACATTTTCAATTAAATGAAGTAAATATCTAATGAATAATTGTAATTGAATAATTGAGCAATGTGCACATACCTGTTGATCTATTGAGGTCCAGTAATCTGAACTGTATGCTATGGAGAAGGTTCTGAGAAGATGCGCTTTCACAGACTGGCCTGTCCAGTACGCTCTCAATCAAATGAGAACACTTCTAAAGGGAGACCACTTTTGTATCTCAAACTTGTTTTGCAAGATAAGAACTGGACTTTGAGTTATGTAAATAAGTGGATTCTTTGGATGGTACCTGTCTGTCCTTTGTTTTGCATGAATCTTTTATTTTCAAGTCACAGATTGATTACATTATTTTCACTTCTGTGAAACAACATTGGCCGTATGAAATTTGGGCATGATGTTTTACTAGCACATGTATAAAAGTACCTTTAAACATATGTGCCTATATATATATTCTTTGTGGTACCGTAATATCTTCTGATTATAATTACAAAGCACAGATTAAGTGTGATTTGGGCAACGGGTGCTGGATAGGATTTATTGCACGGTTTATATTTATTTTGGGTTTATTATGTGTTCCTTAATATTTTTTAAGTCAGATGATAAAAAGGGACATGATAGATCATTTGTATAAATGGTACCGAGGGTGTTTGTTGTTTTCTGAATGATTCCAGGTGTTGTGTGTTGCAACTGTGTGATACATAGACTAGAGATTCAATGTTATTTGGAGTTGGTAGGAAAATATTGTTTGAATATTTCCAACATATGTATATATATATCCAGTGTATAATTTATGGATGCATGAAGGAGTGTTTCATATGGATTATCTGATAACAGTTTTAGTCTGAGTTACCTAATTGTCATTATGACGCATTAAACATAAAGTGAAACCTTGGTAATCCAGATGGTTACATTCCGTGAGAAATCAACGCAATTAACATATTTCTGAATCAGTTATTTGTCAATAGTAATGCCAAAGCAGCTTTTGAGACATTGCCCTCAGTACTTATCTGCAAGGTAATGTATCCTATGTAATAGTGTCTGGACAAACAAGGTTTCACTGTATGTATCCTGCAGATGAGTTTATAATGGTGCCAATTGCCATATTGTGCTGGATCAATTTCACAGATTTTCCAACTCCAGATTCAGAGTTTCAGCTTTTGAGTTTACCCGAAGTGGTGAACATCCATTAATCTGGGATTCCAATGAGCCAAAGCAGTGAAATAGTGTTTAAATGGTCGTTGAACTTCTTCAGTACATGTGTTTTGTTTCTGCCGGCGGTTATGAAACAGTCAGGACAACCGCAACCAGTCCATGCATGAACTAAACCAGTGATTTGTTCCAGTTTTCCTAAATTTCTGTTTTTTTGTAAACCAAAATGTGTTCAAAGTGTTTCTTTTGTTTTGTAAATCTTAAAAAGATTACTAAAATATTCACATCTTGTGCATGTACTTTTAAACATATACTGTCATGAAGTTTCTAATAATATATATCCCATGATATTCCATCTGATGTTTTTTAGTTTACTTTAAGACAACAGTGTACCCATATTATCCATGTCGAGTTTCCTGAATCCTTAATTATTTCCAAATAATAATATTGGTGTTGTATTGTAAATGTGTGCATCCATACAGACATATATTCTTAGTATATACAGAGACTATCGTTTTCGTTGTACTCTACCATCTCTTGATGTTGTACAGTGTTTCTACAGTATGATGTATGTGCTTGTCATTGTCTTCTTTTTATGGACGGTGCTCGGTTTCCAAACTGGGATTACTTCCGATGAAATTGTACAAACGCAGGCAATCCCGATATCGGCAGTGCGGAGACAGGTAGAACTGTGACCCACACCTTGAGGAGTCTTCCTGACTCGGAAACATAACTTACTCGGTTCTATATTAACATTGTGAATACCTCGTTGAAGTTCCCTCTTACAAATAAGGTTTACCTTTCCTTGAATTAATGTTGGCAACAAATTGGTGGATGAATCATGTTGAATTTCTTGAAAGGGCTTGCTGTTGTTTCAGATTTTGTGCATGAACTTCTGTGGTTATAAAAGTTGATTAAATTCAGATTTCACTTGCATGGTCAAGAAAGACAGATGGTAAAATGTCAATTTCCTAAATTCAGGTATTTTTTATATCCTGCGGCATCATGCATGGGTTCATTTCAATCATATTGTGATCTGATTGATCAGAGATGTTTTTAATAAGTTTCAGTATATTATCTTCAAAAAAAGTTGAATGGAATTTCTTTCATTGCACAGGTGGCTAAGAGAGTTGTAAGTTGAGAGTGGTTCAGATGTCGTCAGTTCATATTGATATACTAACTGTGTTTACACACTATATAGAATTAATTATTAGGTGTTGTTACAAATACGATTTGTAACTTTTGTTCCCTACTTGCATGCAGTGATAGTGGAGTTTCAGTTCTTGTGGTAGACCGTCGTATTTTAATGAGGGACGGCAAGCAGGACACAACACAGTTGTACCGAACGCACATGGTGTTACAACTCTTAGTCTCATGTGCGTGTGTTGGCGGTGTTTCTGTTGTCTCTGTCATAGACGTCAAAATTATTTTGACTTTCCCGGAATAACTGTATAAACCTTATTTTATTTACAGAATACAAACTACCTTTGATCAAATAAATTCAAGCGCTTATATCAAGCATTGTACAATATAACTAATTCTATAATTCATGTATGCATAATCATGAACTAAAACAGGGAAGGTTATGATGAGAAAAGTGTGGACATGTATTTCAAATATTTTGTTACAGATGATATTTTTTAGATTTTCATGAGTTTCAATGCCTAAAGATTAATCCTATAAATAAACAATCGACCTGAATCCCTGGAGTATTATTTCTGTTTAGTTTAGAAAATGATGCATATATTAAACTAATAACGTTTTATAGTTTGTTAATAACAACAAAAACGCATCTTTAACCTTAATTTGAAAAAAAAAGGTTAAGTATAACAAATTAAATACATTATTATGTAGTATTTTAGATGCTTAAAATATAGAATATGTTTTACGTAACATGTTTTCATTATAAATAATACTCATTTGTCTCTCTCATGTTCAATTACATTATCACAAACTAGTCATCTCATTATATACTATTCAAAAGACTAATTGTTTGATAGACATTGTAGAAGTTAGTGAGTAAATAATTAATCATACGACTTTATGGAGTGTAAGTATCTACATAAATGTGTCATTCTATGCAGAAAACAAGAAGTTGTTATCCATAAAGTTATATGCTTCCTTATTCAAAAGATGATTTCAGTCTCTCATAACTATAGCCACTCTAATAAATTAGAGCAATGCCAAAACATTGGGTGTTTCTTGATGTCTTTTGAATAGTATATGTTTTTAGGAAGGCTGTCCATATGTATCTATCGATGGATGTGTTTACGTAGTTCAGAGCTTTATTCATGCCTCATGTAACTCATCAGCACTCACTGTATGAAGCGTTGTTAGCTTAGTAGACTCTAGGTGTATGAACTCTAGAACACTCTCATTGATGCATGGCACACAAGCACATAAACCTGTTATTGCGAACTAGGATAGCTTGGGGATGTTTTGGACTTAAAAATATACTTTATAATCAAATATGTCACACGATGAAATCATGTTTGGAAATACTACTTTCCTTTTGCTATGTACAAGTAAATGCAGATTATTGCTAAATGCCACACCAAGAAGCTACAAATATACATGTTTAGAACACTAAATGTGGCCACAAGGGTCAGACATACCCAATACTGTCTGGAACCAGGAATGAAGAATGGACCTAGAAAACATTAATGTCATGTACAAATAATGCAAATGTGTATCAGCCAGGACTGGTACTTTAATCCTTTGAATGAAAAATTAAAATATAAAATCGATCAGAAGTCTTTTCGCAAGTTAGTGGAATTTCTAGACACAAATTCTTCCCAGAGAAAATGATCCACGAAAAGTAGGAAAAACTTGTTTACTTCGAATTATTGATTATTTACATCATGATTTCTGTGAATAGTATTCCTCACTTAGGGAAGACTGCACTTATGTCCACCCTTTTTGCTGCAGATCTTTGTTGTGTAAGCTTTGGTACATAGTGATATTTGATTGGTCTATCTCTTCCGTTGATCAGTGTGTTTCTTACCTTCCTCTGTTGTCACAGCATGCTGATGTAGACTCAGGAAGCCAGCATGAAGATGATGACGCAGAGGTTATTTTGTGACCTTCACCTTTTGTTTCCTTCATGTCTGTCCTTCACCTTTGTTCTATTGAAATCAATTGCTGGTTATACATTGACCTTGAAATTTCACTCGCTTCCATGGTACTTAAAGTGAATATAGCTTGAATATATACTAATCAAATAATCTCTGGAAATAAGTAAGGATTAAGTGAGGGAAAGTAATCCTTGTATGACAGCATATGACCTTCAACTTGTTTGAACTTTTGTGTTGCTTTGCAAATGCCATGCCTTCGTTTTCGTGGGTTTTGCTTTCAGTGTGTTCTCAAGTAGAAACATCCGAATCATTTAACATCATCCTTTAAATGTAAATCAAAGAATTATTAATTAATAATGATTAAGGTGAGATTGTTTTGTGACATTGCTTCTACTAGGAACTCATCACCATAATATAGAAGTAAGTAATATCAGAGTGAAAATATTGGAAGCAGTAGGTATGTATTTGAACAGAATATTATAGTGCTCTGATCCCAACAGAGAATTTGTTAAACTGAAGACAGTATATTTCAGGGCAGCATGTTAAGCTTACCAATGGTTATAAGGTGATATTTGTCTCGAGGTCAGAGTTATTGGTACAAATAACAGATTTCTCTCAGGTATGAGCTTCAATGTTTTAGCAGCAAAACCTAGTAGAAAAATATTAGATGTGTGTTTTATAGAGACACAGCCAGAGGTGCAAATCTATGATCTTAAAAAAATCAGATCAATATCTCTCTGCTTGAAGATCTGATGAGACCCTCCACAGTAAATCAAATCAGGTGAACTTTCAGCCAGTCAGCATTGAGGCTTCTAAGATCTGAAAGTCACCTAAGCATTCATGAGTTTGATTTCTGGATCCTGCACTGAATGAATAAAAACTACAAGTTCTGAGAGTAGAAAGTGTGGCTTTGCCATTATAATGTGGATAGTTTATGAACCCTGTGCATTATGTGCCCCATTACCTCTACACTCAATAAGGTGTACCTTTAAAGTGTGTGGAATGTCTGGGTTTTCATGTGTAGAGATCAAACTTTATATATCAAGGTGAGAAAGTGAAGATATTTCTTTTAGAAAGATTACACCAACTGGCTCAATAACCCATGAAACCATGTTTTTAGAGCTGACCGTCACAGTTCCATCAGGGTTCATCGCACTCTATAGTTAAAGTAGAGTCCTCAGATCTTAATGCAGAGAGGTATTATACTGGTGTAAAAAATATGGTTTCAATGCAGTTGTGAAAGTCAACGAATTTATTATTGCTTTAGAGAAAGTCATACTTCCTTGACTTGTGTGTATGCACATCTTCACTTTTCTGAATGATGAAAGTGTTTGTTCTTTAATTTGATTGTAGCAGAGTTGAATGCAGGTTTTTACATTTGTCACAGAGGAATATCAGTGGTAGTTTGAACTTGTTGATGCACAGCTAATACACAATAACATGTTTTAGTCATGTGTTCTGTGAAATAGTTAAATTTCAACTGACATAGAATATTTCTTTCAGGAACATTATTTTAATGTTTCTTTTCTGTAATAACTAATGTATTATTTTCTTTCAGATTGCTCTTGTTTAACTGTATTAATTTTTAGAAAATCAATGTTATTTAGAATGTCAATAAGAGCTATTGATAATGTGTTCATAACAAAATGATAGCCATTACAACTTCCTCTACATGTGTAGAAATCATTGCATGCACTAAGCACAATATTGAGGTAATGCATCAGATTTGAATAGCATTATGCACTTGTAACTCCAGTTAACACTTTACAAAATGATCCTCATGAATATAGTATTGAAGACAAGGTAAGCGCAGCCCTGTCCTAAAGAAATAGATGAACTGTGTAGGTTATTTAACATAGGATTGTGGACTGACTTTCTGTTTGTGTCACCAGGAGGCCCCGCCACCGACGGAGGAAGAGCAGCAGCAGGGAGACAGCTTGAGAGAAAGCTTCCGAAATATTGCCGGCGAGGACATGGAGATTGATGCATATGAACTCCGGGACATTCTTAACTCTGTCTTCACAAAAGGTACAGTTCTTGTGTCATGTTGATAAACAATCTGTTTCTAGGTCTTTTGAATATGATACACAGAGGATATATTCTGACCGCATGATAATCAAATAATCCTCAACATTATCCTACATGTAATAATCTTTGACAGCATGATGTGTTATGTAATTTGGAAGTGGCCAATATGGCAGTAATGCATGGACCAAGTTCCACTGAGTAATAATGAAAACATAATTACAATGAGAACAAATTTCATGAACATTTTTTGTGCTGATATTCATGTAAGAAGGTGAGATGCAGATCTTTGGCATTTTGAAATGATTTTGATTGTTTGATGTCTTGAATGATTTGATAGTATGTAAGTGATGTACAATGTTGAAGTCTTTAACACTTGCATGTGAGAATTAATATTGAATTTAGTGTCAGTAACTGTCCTGTAATGACTGTGTACTTGTGATGTGGAAAGTTTGCCAGGTGTATGTATACTATAAGACAAGCAAATAGTAACTAAAAAACAAGGGTTTTAACTGAAAATCTGAAGATATTGAAATGAAGGAATTCCAGGTGGAGAATTGGTCCCTGGCACTTGCTCCTTGTCATGAGGCAACTTTCTGACCAGGCTTGGTGACTTGGATGGTTTTGTGACATGCATCAGCACTGTTGATCTTTGCTCACATATCAATCACTGGCTTGTCTGGTCCAGGCTTAATTATTTACTGGCCCTTGTCATGTAGCTGGAATATTGCTGAGTGTGGCATAAACAAATGAGAGATTATACTCAATGTTGCAGTCACTCGCAAAGCTTTCAGATCCTTATTGATGAGTTTTGTTCATAAATGAGCTGTGACAGTTTGGAATGGCCATCTGGCCAAGAACTAGTGTAAAAACCCTGTCTGGTCCACTACTGAGTGGTCAGGTACTAACATTGAACTGTTTATTTGACAGACTCTTTTCTTGGTAAGCTATGGTCAACAACAGACAGGCAGGCTGCACTGTCTGCGATCACCCCTAGTCAGACTAGTCCCCCTTATGGTTTTGGATGTCACATCAGAATATTTCATTTTTTTAAAATGTTAGCATGGTAACTATTTCCAATAATTTTCTATCAGTGAAGGTCACATGAGACTTATGTTATTTTAACCTTGTTTTCTTTTTCAAACTTTGGTGTATCCAGTACATTGGAGTTCCAATTTGTTAAACTGCATCTT
This sequence comes from Haliotis laevigata, assembly GCA_008038995.1. Taxonomy (NCBI): domain Eukaryota; kingdom Metazoa; phylum Mollusca; class Gastropoda; order Lepetellida; family Haliotidae; genus Haliotis; species Haliotis laevigata. The sequence continues at coordinate 24,371 of VKKT01010947.1, read as the reverse complement.
TTGTTTATTCAAATTGGATGTTCCACAAAACTGGTTCCAAATGTTTGTTTTTGATTTGCAAATAAAGTTTATATTCATTACATCTTTAAGAAATTTAAAATCAATAATCACAATTTACGAGTATTATTTCAAAAAGAATTTAGTCTAGAACTGATTTTGCTCTAAATTTTCAGGTTTATAGATTATTATGAAATATTCTGATGTTTTGCATGATCTGTTCTCATTATTGTAACATCATGAATCACGTTAATTTGAGTTACTGTTGGTAGACATGGTCAGTCTCTGCTACTGAGTTCATCAGTCATTATATAGCACCGACACTTGTTGTGTGGCACAGATGTACTGCTGTATGGCTGCCCAAGCTATTAGATGCTGAACTCTAGCGTCACGTCTTTTTCAGCTTAATCAGATTTCTCAGGCCAAGAAAACATTGTTTGCTATCAATCTTATCATTACTGTTAACTAACTTCTCCCATTTCTGTCTTTCACTAATGTTGGCTGGACAATCTTGTTCTCAAGCAATAGTTGTTATGAAAATAATCATAGCTTGAAAAGGTTATCTACATTGTTGGAAAAATATTCATATTTTGTCTCTAGGTGCAGTTTTGGCTTTGGTTGCCTAGTGGTTAAGGTGCTTACTTACCAGACTGAAGACTGAGTTTGATTCCTCAAATTTGTGGGCCCATGCTTGATGTCCAACAGTGTAGTGAAAAAATGAACTATACAAAATATGAAAATGTACACATCTTTAACGGTGATGGCATAAATGCATTATATTTGAAATGCTTGAGAAACAAGAATATGTTTATAAAGCCTGAAGTTTATATTGATGTTTAGGCTGTATGTTATGTCTTTTAATCCATGCACAATTTACATATTATGCATCTGCCAATCTATGTGTCTTCTGGCTATCTCTGTCAATTTCCAACTTTAATGTTGATAGCAAACAAATAATTCAATTATGACCTCACATTCATCTTCATTTTCTTATCATATTGTGTCTAATTAGTGACTTATTCTTTACCAAATATAATCCAGTCCAAAAACTAATTACAGTTTTAACATAATAAATATACCTTTTCTTGATA
>VKKT01010939.1:4932-15738 GCA_008038995.1 Haliotis laevigata | reverse complement strand
TGCACGTCGTCATATGAGCGAAATATTCTCCAGCACGACCTTAAACCCAATTTCACCTCACCTCTTTACAAAAGTAGGGGGACTTTATTTTTAATTTACAATTGAACAAACGTGTTCGTACAGTAATCGCTCTTTGAACATGCTTGGTGTGATGATGCTGACGTGCAATTTGCATGTGCACGATCTTCATTTTAACAAAAAACAAAAACTCGACTTGAAACAAACACTAACAACTGTTTGATGCAAGATGATTGTCAACATCAATGGTCTACAGTGATTGATCGACCTTCTTGAAAACCGTCAAAATCAAGAATGACACCCCATGCACGTGTACCCCATGTGTTGTGTTTAGGGGTGGTGATAAAGACAAATAGCTGTGTGTTCATAAGATCAGTCTCTGAAATGTTTCTTAACTCTTATACTTCCTATCCAAATTGAAAGTTCAGGTTCCCCTACTTTCTTTGAAGAGTATATTTGAGATATTGCGTTATGACAAACATAATATTGTTTATGGGTCAGCACGGTTAAGCCAAACTCAACTCGTGCAAGAAATACACGAAATGATGCTTTGTATGATGAATTAGTACACAATTCCGATGTTTAGTATATCGTCTTTTCCTAAACACAAGAATATGTATCGATGATGGATTTTTCTGATGTGAAAATCTTCAGCAAACGTTGGAAGATCTCAGTTAGAACTTATGGGTGTACCTACAAAATGTGATTTCGGAAATTGATGGGTATCATGTTATATATATAAGTGGAGCAACGATACACTTCATTTTTTGTTGAACACGTTACCTTGGTTGGTTGGTTTTATAGTTTCAGGGCGACGTGGGCTAATAAGAGGCCTATTTGCGCCCAACACATTGACTTCATTTAATAAATAATCATAGGTAATTTCATCGCCAAAAGGAATCTTTTAGTTAAGATAAAAGAAACGACAAAGATATTAGTATTAATTTGATGGATGTATACATATATTGAATAACCTCTGCTTTGTGTGACGGATTAAAAACCTTAAGTAATCACTTCCATTTCTGAAACATGAAATACTCATTCATTAAAAAAGCAGAAGGTTCATATGACAGAGTGTTAAAATGATTTAAAACCACAGAACTAAATCTGTCTAAGCCATTCGCGAGCCTGTCTAGATTACATCATATTTTCCAGATGACGAGACAAAATCTAAAAGTGCCCGTCGCACAGACCCATACATGATATTGGGGCCCAAAACTGTTTCTTATGAAAATACATCATCAACCTCAAGTACAGCACTTCTGAGATTATGTCTTATGTTGTTATGACCAGGGCATGTGATTAGATAATGTTCGATGTTTTCAGGCGTCTCCAAATTGCAATGGCCACATTTAGAAGAGACCGTCTTATCTATAACACTCCTGTAATCATTTAGCCCACAGTGTCCAAATCTGAGACGTGAAAGAATAACCTCATCACGCCTTTTACGACGACTAATTTTATGACCAGATTTTAGTGATGGTCTAAGTTTGTGCATATGTCGGCCTGTAAACACGTTACCTTGTGAATGTAAAGAGTTATGTCCCCTTGCAGCAACGTTTATATAGGCTTCATAAATTTATGTACTGTTCACGGCCAGAATGACTGATTGACTGATTGTTGTTTAACGCCGCACCTCCGCAATGAGTCAAGCACCTGATCGCCAGCACACAAAGTTAGCTGCCTATCCCGCTCAGCCACTGGCGATTAGGTGCGTGACTCTGAGGCTGTGGGTTCGAATCCCGGATTGGACTAAACCCAACATAAAGTACTAGAACCTGCACTTAACTGAGAGAGTGTAATCCCAAATATAACATGTTACATTTGGCCACTGTCTAAATGGCATTGTGTGATCATGATTGCCTTTGTTTGACTTAAGTCTTATATTACCAGTAATCGATCTCGATATAATATTCCTCAACATCGTCAATATAATGATTGGAATGTACATGTATACTGACGAAAACAAACAAGGGAACGCGGGAAAGTACAAGCGGTCCATTATTGTTCCAGGTTTCCTAGCACGCTCAGCACTGTGGGTGAAATTCTGAGAACGAATATGGGAAGACTGCAATGATTTGGCGTTCCCTTATGTTTTCTATATTCGGGCACTATGACGTAAATAGCCAAATACATCGACAACCAAACATACGTTGAACATATTGTTTACACATGTACAGAACACACAGTATAACATACATTAAACATTTTATTACAAGCAACAAAACATCAACAAAGGGTAAATGTCACATGAAAGCCAAAGAACAAACAATCTATCATCGCTGTCTTCTTACACTGTAAATATGTCTTAGGAAATAACTTTCTGCAATATATACAGCGGTTATAAATATCAACAAAGGCTGAATCCCATCGTCTCAAGAGACTTATATATCCATCCTATAGTAGATTAAAGACCCAATTTCAGATAATAAATAACATTGCAAAGTTATTTACAATCAGCAGTAATTATGCACACAACACGCGAATAACATAGTTGTCTCCCTTGGACACACCAGAAGCCTATAGTTGTGGGTAGGAATGATGGTTAGGCTTCTAGACTTGTCAACACTGCACCTATGTACGTCGGTACAAATCTCAGATCTGCATCACTTCGGGTTTGTATCCCCTATGCTGGTAACTGGATCCCAATCATTCATGTACATAATCATGTTATAATAATAATAATAATAATATGTAGCTTATATTGGGCTTAATTCCATGCATATGTATCCTCAGAGCGCGACCGGGAGAGTGGAAATGTACATGCCAGAGAAGCACAGGTGCAACACAAAGTGCTAGTTGAATAATAACGTCTTGAGCTGACGTTTGAATTTGGTCACTGATGGAAGAGCGTTCCACGGTTGTATCGATACATTAGAGAATGATCGACATCCGAAGTGTTGCGAACATGATCTGAGTCTTCTGGCTGGATGACACTCCCTGTTCAGTTCGCAAAGATAGCTTGGCGCTGTTCCGATGACACATTAGGAGGTGAACGTCAAGACTTTGAACTGGATTCTCTTCTGGACTGGTAGTCAGTGCAGGGACTTATGTCTAAGCAATAATTCATCTCATACTGTCTAATCTGTTAACTGTGACAGATAATCCAATTACAGTCATTGATCACAAAAGAATGTCTAATGTCTCCTTCGATGCAATAAAGTGTATTATATTTTCACAAACTCAAAACTAATTCTAATCTATGACGATTAATATTGATATGTAACAAGGCGAAAGGTACAATCAACATAATCTAGTTTACATAGGTCAAAGGAAGATATGTCTCTCTTCCATTTTGTAAAGAGGTGAAAATCTTGTGGTAAATATGCTGAATACAGACTACTCCCTCACGCACTCACGCTCTCATGCATTCAAGCACTCACTGTATCTGTTCAAGACGTCAGCGTAAGTATCACACACAGCGTTCAACAAAAGCGTCATGTAATGTAAAAAGATATTAAAATTGATAAAACACCTCATATCTATATACGGCTAGCAATTCTGACGTTTGTTTAGCCAAAAGCTTTTGAAACAGCTGCTGAGGGCTGCAGCCCCATRCAGTATAGGGGCGATGGGGTAGCCCATGGTTAAAGCGTTCGCTCGTCACGCTGAAGGCCCGGATTCTATGCCCTACATGGCTACAATGTGTGAAGCCCATTTCTATTGTTGCCGCGACATTGTTGGAATACTGCTAAAACCGGCCTAAAAACCAAACTCACTCACTCACTCACTCACTCGAAGTATACTGCAAAAAAAATATGGGAACACTCTAAAATTTGATGGTGATATGTAAAATTAATAGTGATGAGGTTATTTATACTCCAAGGTAAATGCAACTTTTTGACAATGTTTCGTTTCACTCAAACTCAACGAATATTTAATCAGTTGCTTCACTGCAAGTTCTAACATGTCGTTTAAAGTGCCCATTAAGCACACAAAAAGTTGCGTTTACCTCATAAATGACCTTATAAAAGTATAAATGACCTCACCACGTTTAAGTTTATATATGACTATCAAATCTTTGGGTGTTCCCATACATTTTGTTTATAGTATACAATGAGCACGTGTTTATGAATCATTGATAACATCGGGCGAACCTCGTGGTTAGCCTGGAGGTTACAACTTTACTAATTCCTCAAGATCTTTACAGTAAAGGACGCATTGACACATCCCACTGTCATCCTATTAATGCTTGGAAGAAGCGCCACAACGCACCAACACGTCAACGACTGCCTCGTGGTTTAGGTGTTTAGCTATGTCAAGTGGTGTCCTCCCAAACCAACCGCAGCTGTAAATGTCTACCACATTACACGATACGACGTACTCGACAATCTCTGCATTACCTCCACAACAAGCAATGTGAAGCAGAGTGTCACCATGGCCATATTTGGGCAGGGCAGATAGGTCGGAACCTTTGTACACAAGCAGCCCAAATATGTGTCTGAGTCCTTTGTGGGCTGCCCACATGACCGCTGTCCTCCCCAAATGATCTCTGCTGTTAACGTCCACAATTTGATGTGAAAGAATGTACTCTATGATGTCTAAATCACCTCCAAAACATGCCCTGTGTAGGATGTTATCACCGTTAATATATTTTAAGTTCAGGTCACATCCTTTCCTGACAAGACAGTCGAATACTCGTTTTTGTCCTTTCTCTACCGCACACATCACAGGGGTCTTTTCAAAATTATTTCTACTGTTCATGTTGACAATGTTGCAAGAAACAACGTACTCAATGATGTCCACATTACCCCCATGACAGGCCTTATGGAGGATAGTGTCACGATCCTCATCTGAGATGGTAAGATCAGATCCTGCGTGTACAAGGAGGTCGAACACACTTTTATGTCCCATCTCAGCTGCCCACAGAACTGGGGTGTTCCTATTTTGTCCTCTACAATCAATGTCAAACAGACCCAGATGAATTATGTCATCCACAATTGTAATATATCCACCACGGCATGCGATGTGAAGAATGTTGTCGCCCCAAACGTCACTTTGTGTCAAATCACAATTGTTACTCACAAGATAGTCAAACACGCTCTTATGTCCCATTTCAACAGCACACATCACTGGAGTCATCTGAAGTTAATTTCTACTGTTAATGTCTGTTTTTTGGTCTGAGAGAAGATACTCCACAATAGGTATACTGCCACCAGAACAAGCCTGATGAAGTATGTTACGGTGAGTGACGGGCAGTTCTGTCAAGTCAATCCCGTTTTGAACAAGGAACTCAAATGTTCTCTCGTGTCCCTTCTTTGCTGCTTATGTCACCGGGGTTTCCAGCTTATGACTTCTGCAGGTAGTGTTTACTTTATTGTCCTGGATGATGTTTCTTACAATATCTGCATTGCCTCAAATACAGGCATAGTGAAGGACATTGTTGAGGTCTTCGTCCATGTCAGACATATTCGACCATGTGAGCAAAAGATCAAACATCCCCGCGTCACCTTTCTCTGCTGCCTACATTAGCGCTGTTTTCCCACGTTGATCGCCTTGACAACTGCGTGTTTTCTTCATGGACAGTTGCTGAGCTGCAAGCTGTCGATTACCTGTCATAGCAGCGATGAGTATGACGTCATTTCCGTCACAGTCCCGGATGTTTACATCAGCACCAGCAGACAGCAGGCGTCTGTGTTCGTTATATGCTGCCACCAACAGCGGTGTTCTCCTTCCGCTGTTCACAGCATTGATGTCAAAGCCAGGAATGCTAAAATATCTTCCACAATAAGCAGGTTTCCACCCTCAGATGCAAGATGTAACAGAGTGTTTTTAGCAATGTCAACAACTGATATATCTGCCCCTCTGTCTAAAAGTATCTGAAATATTTCTTTATGTCCCTTCTCAGCAGAATATGATAGTGGCGTTTTTCTGCAAGTGTTTTCCTCGTTCACATTGTGCTTTGCCAATTACTGTATGATTTTCACGTTTACCCCTTGGCTTGCAAAGTGAAGGATTCCACTTGATTGATGATCCTTTATTGACAAGTCACAGTTTTTGTCTACTAGAAAGGCAAACATTGGATAGTGCCCTTCGGCTGCTGTTCCTTTAGCATCTCTGGTGTTGATGTCAACCTTTGCCTTTGACAGAAGGAACACTGCAAGATCTTGCCCGTCTCGGCCGCAGTATGAAGTGGAGTCAGTCCAATCTCATCCACAAGTAACATACTCGATCCTTTGGTTGCTAGACATGTCCGAAGCGTATATGCATCATTTCTACGGGGTGTTACCCTAAACTTGCCGCCATGCTCTCGAGCCTTCAGAAATGCTGTCAAATGTTTGGAATTGTTAATATGCCCCCCGGTGAGTAGTGTCTCCGCCATACTGAAATGTTCTGTGGATAGGTGGCAATTCGGTGAGAGAAGCTACTGAAGCACATCTCTGTGACCCTGGAAAGCAGCTATCCTCAACGGAGTCTTTCCATACTGCCCAACACGGTTAATATTTAACAGTTAACTGGAAATGATATGCCTAAGAATTGCTGGGCAATCACCCTCACATGCCAAATGTAGCATAGTGTTACCATAATCATCAACACCAGTCAGATCAGCCTTTCTGTTATTGGTGAGATAGTGGTACAGTGGACTGTTACCATAGTGAGCTGCCATCATGAGTGTTGTTCGCGAGTGTTCACCTTTTGTGTTCCATCTATCATCAAGATGCGGTATGAGTGTTTTCACAAGCTCTGTATATCCATTCATGCATGCCAAATGAATAGCTGTGTTTTGAGTCTTGTTTCTCGTCAGTGGATCTGCACCAGCATCCAACAAGAACTTCACAATTGACTTTCTGTTTCTGATCACAGCAAGCATAAGAAAGGAGTTGCCGTCTGAATCTCTAAAGCTTAGCTGACTGTTTGGATCAAGCATATTCTGCCATAGATACAAGAAATAATTTGTCTGGTTCAGTCTAAGGCAAGACGTGAGACCGTCACTGATGTGTGCCCGTGACAGTTCCTTTTGCTGTAATACTTTCTTACGCATGTAATCATTGCCAGACCGAAGGACCCAGTACAGGAAACCGTGTGTAATAGCAGAATCCTGTTCTTCTCGTAAGTCTAACACCTCCTTAAGAGTTTCTCCAAGTTCGGCAAAGAACCTGTCTATGTTGCCCTCCTTGGTGAGGACTGGGTGGGACAATGTATTCCTGAATCCCCCTCTCCTAACACATCCAATCAACTGGTCAATGAGCTTGTCGTTGTTACTTCTGGAGATAAGAATAGTACTCTGATTGGGCGATGCCAAGTCATCACCTTCAAAAACGGCAGTGCAGTGTTTCCACAGACTTCCGGGGAACCTTGTATCAACATAGAACACACAGACATCGTATGTCAAAGGGTCATTGAAACATACTGTGTTGCCCTTTTGGGACAGGTAGGTCTCATTTAGTTTGTGTATGATGTCAGGAAGGCCGCCTTTGTCAACGGTAGGAAAGAGCGTGTCAACTGCGTCCAGTGCATTGCCGTCAACAGCTTTAAAGACATATTCATTCCGGAGAGGATCAATAGGAACATCATCAACACAAACAGAATTATTGTCAGTAGGAAACAGGACATCAGCCCTAAGTGCGCGCATATACTCTTCTGAAACAATGTTCAGAGATTGCGATTCCGATTCAGTTTCAGATTCAGATTCACACTTAGATTCAGATTCAGATTTAGATTCAAGAGTATCACTATCGCTACAGCTGATAAGGTCAACTTTGTTTCCTGATACCAAAACATACAAAATTCCAGCAGCATAGATCTGATTCTCAAATAGTTTTTCTACTTCTGTACTAAAGTATGTGTGAGGGCTTGTAAAATATGTGAGAGGATCAGCCACAGGGCTATCCTTCCAGAACCGTTTAATGACCTTCGGAAAACCAACATAATACTGGGGCAGCTGTGCAGTGATCTCATCCCGAGCTTCCTCTGGTATGTCTGTCTGCAGCTGTAACATTCGAGAATATTCTTCTTTGGTTCTCTCCCAGTTCATGTTTCGTGTTTTTGTAATGTTCACAGTGATTGTATCTGTTTGGAGCAGACGTTTTACAAATTGGGCTTCTTCCTTATCGTGTTCTTCTATGACAACTAGATGCACGTTCTTCCTTTTACGCGAGAATGTCTCATGGATGTAAGGATACATGTCATCGAGCACCACAAGTGTAGGCTGCTTTGACTGAAGTATTTTTGGATTGAAGTCCTCCAGTCTGCTGTAGATGACAGTGTTGTAGCCTTCTCGCTGATAGTCGTAACAGAGTTTTTGTCCAATTGTGGTCTTGCCTTCACCATGGCTACCAATTAGTATAAGAAGTCCATTTTGTTGCAGTTTTGCACGGGCGTCACGATAAGCAGCCGTCTCAACAAATAGATCAGTCCATTCTGAAACAAAGATGGACCTGACAATAGCATTACTGTGCTTAGACGTTATCAGTCACCCCTAGGCTTCTGTGTTAGAAACAGAACCTTGTATAGTCTGTTTGCATTGAGTGACAACGTACCGATTAATTTCACTTTAAAGAAAAAGGAAATCGAATAAAGTCAAAATAAGATTGCGAATGGTCATCATTTTACCTTGCCAATTGGACATTTAAGTCTCAGAATTCTATTCAACTTAGGATAAAAGTTGTTTAAGAAATGATCATATTTTCAAATCGCTGTTATTGGTTTGTATTACAAGGGAGAAAGCAGGAATTAAATTATGATACCCAACGTGAGGCTGGAATAAATATGCTTGTCTACTATTGGAAAAGGTGTGAACGCGATTTTGTTCAAAACAAAGGGAAACTGCTCACCACTCTGCCTTACAGATACTTGTTGATCGAGCATCATTTTGAAAAATATCTCTCTGGCGCTATCCAGCAACTCTGCATCGTATTGTAGAGATCCATGGAGTGTATACTTCTCTACATTTGATTGTAGGCATTCGAGAGTTTTATGAAAACTGTCAGGATGCCTCCACTCATCGGGTCCTATCACGCCATGAAGGAGTTGAAAGTTAGATCCATGTTTCCTCCTTACAATGTATGTGAGACTCTGGGCGAGTGTGGAGTTGTAGTGTAAGGCATCATCAGCTTCACCTTCTACGAACGTAAGGACTTTAACCGTCCTATCTTCCCCAAAGACATAGGCATCACATACGACGCTGTGTGGAGCTGGAACCTCCTCTTCTGGCTCCAGGAACGTGAGCAGTGGAGAGTTGAAGTAGATACAGTGCGTGGCAGGAATTGATTTGATGGAACGAAGAATACATTTGGGAAGGTACAGCTCCACATCTTTTGGGTAAATGCCACCTATTACAACCAACAAAAGTTTATTAGACACTGATACATTACCATTTCTTCTCCAATAAAATAAAACTTTAGAGCAAAAGAATTAACACAGTTGAAAATTTGACAAACAATTTAAAAACATTACTTGTCTGAAACCAGTGCACTGATACTGATTGACATGAGGAATGTAATGCCGTCTATGTCACTTGGCGTTGGGGTAGCTTAATGGTTACAGCGTTCGCACGTCACATCGAAGACCCGGGTTCGATTCCCCATATAGGTACACTGTGTCAAGCCCATTTCAGGTTTCGTGATAATGGTGGAATATTGCTAAAGCGGCGTAAACCCATACTCACTCACTCGCTATAACACCTGTATCAATTACATCGCCATTGATATAATCAGTTCATGTCGGTTTCGGTCCCGATCACCATCAAACAAACGTAGGTCTATACTTTGCTGCTTAGGCATTCTCAGCTCATGATTGAGTTAGTGAGTGAGTGATTTAGGTTTTACGCCACTTTTAGCAATATTCATCAGTATCACTGTACAGGTTGTTCAGTTTGACCTGATCAAGTGAATACTAATGCATTACGTGACCGTGTCACAACTGGTTGGTCTATTATTGTGAAGGGATGCGCCTTTGTCAGCTGATTGTCAACATGTCCGAACAGCCGAGACATGGTCGCCGTTTGGCATCTCAGTGTCGAGAAATCGCCAGCAATGTCCTTACTTTCTTTACACGGTCACACATGAATCAGGCTACCTCCATACCACGCAGATCTGAACCCAATCGAACTTATATGGGCCAATGTGAATTTTTTTGTAGCTGCCAAAAATGTGAAGTGTCCTATTACCGATGCTAGGAAATTCACTGAGGCGAGGTTTCTTGAAATTGGTGTAAACGAGTGGACTGATTGATGAGCCCATGTTGAAAATTTGCAAAGCGATTACTGGGACAGAAATATTGCAGTTAAACATGAAATAGAAAAAGTGATAATTGAACTGGGTGGAGAGAGTGATAGCGAGAATGAATCGGATTCTGAAAGTAACTGACTGTACATTGTAAAGTTAGTAAACCAAACTAGATAGCATATGACTGTAAAAACAATTCAATTGAAACATGAAGTGATTGTTTTTTCAGAAGTGTTGTTTTCCGGGACAAGTTCTGTCACGAATCCATGTATGCATGTTTCGCACGAACGCAACAATAACAACATTTTCTGCTCCCCTATTTAATGAAGTTAACACGACCAGCTGTTTGTGCCATTTGACCTCCCGGGTCATGCATATGTAGAGTAGCTCAGGTCAAGCTGAATAACCTGTAGTTGTCACCAGAATTAGGTTTTACACGTCGTACCAATATTGGGAATCAACCCCGGGTCTTCGGCTTGATGTGCAAACGGCGTAAACATTAGGCGCTCCATCGCCCGCAAGATTGTCTTATGATGTTGAGATGTAGAATATTTTACAGTCATGACTGACTGACTGAGTTTCGTTTTACGCCGCTTTTAGCAATATTCCAGCAACATCACGG